>PVJA010027503.1:0-28515 GCA_004027025.1 Myocastor coypus | reverse complement strand
GTCCCTGAAGCCACCCAAGCTTTCCCAAGGAGGGGCTTTAGACCACTGAGCCATCCTGCCGGGCCCAATATGTAATCTTGAAAATGTGAAACATCGTGAATCCAGAAGTACCAAACCAACAGCATCCAGCACACTAAATTTCAAAACACAAAGCCATTCCCTGTAATATTACCCTGGTAGCAGTTTGACATGAAAATCAAAGTGGGGACATTGAAGTACTTTCAGGCGCCTTTCTTTCCCAGTATCAAGAGCTGAGTTAATGAGATAAAAAGTCCTCAGAAATCATTTCTGATTGAGTTAATGAGATCAGATCATCACAGAAATCACCACAGTATGTGCACAATGGTGACAGGAGCGATTTCATTTCTAAAAGGCATCTGCTTCTTTGGACAAGATGAGGCTGCCCAGTTTTATATAAGCGGCCCTTCTGAGAGGGGGTTGTGCCAGAACCTCAATCTCTCTCTCTCTCTCTCTCTCTCTCTCTCTCTCTCTCTCTCTCTCTCTCTCTCTCTCTTTCTTTCTGTTTCATTCCTCAGGCAATAGCAGTTATTCTCTCCTACGTAAAGAAGGCCATTTTTGTTACCGTGGATGTTGAATTGACTTTCTATCTGATCTTGCTGGTGTGAAAGATTTATTTCTGCGTTAGTGATGAACATCAACTTGTTGATTAAAGTTAACAGCACAAAGAGGTGACCACTCAGAAGCTGAGACTGGAGGCTTCTTTTTGTGAGTCAAGTGTTGATAGTGTCCAGAACCAGCTATCATGAGAGCGAAGAAGCCAGTTGTTTCAAACCCAAGGACAGCAGTGATGTGTATAATCAGAAAAGAAAGAGCACAATGAAAAGAAATTTCTATCACACTGGTCATAATGAGCCTTGCCAAAATCCAAGGGCCAGTGGACCTTTCTCAATTTATTATATACCAATGGACTTGCTCAAATTTGGAGAAAGCCATCCACTGATTCAACCATGAGTCCAAATATTGTCAACATTATTCTATACTCACCAACTCCAATGGACAGCAAAGTCCATTTAAGATAGAAAAAAGTGAGCTAGAGAGATGGCTTGCAGTCTAAGCACCTACCTGGCAAGCACAAGGACCTGGGTTCAATCCCTGATAACACTTGCTATGCCAACCCTACTGGCCACCAAAACTGGGCATGGTGGCACACACTTGTAATCCCAGTGCTGAAGAGGTTGCAACAGGAAGATCACTATAAGTACAAGCTGCATAGCGATATCTTTTATCAAATAAATAAATGAATAATTTTTTAAAAAGATATTATGGCCGGCTCAGCTTGCCCTGGGGCTGGGGCTGGCACAGCACATGGTGCCAGCGATTGAACCACAGGCCCTGCACTTACGATTTCCTAAGTGGGTGCTTTAGACCACTGAACCATCTTGCCAGCCCCCCTTTTTTTAAAGATAGGAAAATTGAGTCTGATTAAACTGACCTAAAACCCCTAAATTTCTCATAAATAACATTGTTAACAAATTGTATATAAAAATGCTGCCTCTATCTGGGCGTGGTGGCTCACACCTGTAATCCCAGCACTCAGGTGGCTGAGGCAGGAGGATTGGTGCGAGTTCGAGACCAGCCTGGGCTGCAAAAGTAAGCTCAAGGCCAGCCTCAACTGCATAGCGAGACCCTGTCTCAAAAAGACAAAAAAATAAAAAAAATAAAAATGCTGCCTCTAAATATTGAATTTTTTGAGCTGGAGGCAATTAAGAAACAAATGCAGGAAAGCACTGTACCCTCCCTCTAGCCTCCTAAAAGCAGAACTTTAGATTTACAGTCTTCTACCTCCCCTCAGCACCACCTCTTTCTACCAGTGGCTACAAAAGGTAGCCTCTGAAGACAAGATTGCATGTTTATCAGCCTGGAGATGCTAAAAGGTCAACATTACAAAGTTTTATTAGTACCAGCTCTAACAGTCTGCCCCTATCAAGGGAGGATACATTCCCCACAACCCCAGTGAATGCTGAAACCTCAGATTGTACCATAGCATAATGTTTTATGTATATTTATAGAAATACATATGTACCTAAAGTAGAATTTACGGTATATGGTTAACAACAATATCTAATGACAAAACAGGAAAAAAATAAGGTAACAGAATTTATGTAAATGTGGCATTTCTCTCAAAACATCACACAGTGCTGTATCCTTCTTATAGCAGTGTGAAATGATCCAAAACCTAAAAAGTGGGGCAAGTGAGGCCAGTGACAGGCATTATGCAATGGTATCAGACTCTTACCTAAGGGTAACTGGAACACAAGATCCATGACACCTCAAGATCTCATCTGAGTCTGCTCAACAGGCTAAAGCACCTCCTTAGGCAGAGTGCAGCGACCAGGTTTCGATGCCTAGTGTGCCCTGCTGGCCCACCCCCAAGGCACACTGAGATGGTAATTGAGACTGGGAGTGGTGAAGCACACAGTGGTTGGGAGGCTGAAAACAGGAGAATCACTGCAAGTCCTATCTACATAGTAAGACCCTGTAGACCCTGTCCTAAATACAGAAGAAGGAAAGAAAGAAAGAAAGAAAGAAAGAGACAAACAAACAAATGAAAACAGAGTTTTATAAAACAGATTATTAGTTTTTTAAAACACAAATCCACTCATATCATGAGCTATAGCTGGGAACAAAGACCAAAGGGAATGCACAGAAGGGTGGATTCACACTTTCCAGCTCAGCTAATACCGCTGCTCACTGAGTTGAAAGGTGGGTAAGTAGTCCTCCCTACTTATACACCCTCCCACAACAAATATGGTTGACTCCATGTCAGTGAAACGCATGCAGGACTTGATTCCTTGGTTCTCACAGGCGTGTCCTCTCCAACTCATTCTCAAAATGTAAGTGAGAGCTGGAAATAAAGGCGGGAGTCTAGCACCCCAGGCTTCAGCCCCAGGACAAATCAGCCTTGTGAACTTGCCTTCCCTTTGGCTGCTGTCTTTCTAAACGCTTGCCCCAGATTCTGCCCTATTATTACACTTTGCCCATTTACTAACCTCTTCCTGGTTTTAATGTTCTTTACATAATTCTTGGACAAGGCTTTTGGTCCAGAGACCTTGAGAAAAATGGAAACACAAATTTATGGGAAAGGGTCCTGGAAACTCTCACATAGACACATCTTGGATCCGTGGGAGAGAGGATTGGCCCGGAATTTGTGGCGACTCCAGCCTCCTCACTCCCTCCTGTGCATGCTTCCCACTCAGCTGTGCCTCATCCTCCCTGGTTTATCCCCCTTTCAGAGTCCCCTGGCTCATTTTCTCATTCTTCTGATTGCCCCACTCTCACAGCCCTATCCCCTTGCAGATCATCTTTCTGTTGGAGCCTGTTCTGATGGCCTCCTGCCAAGAGCAGCAGGTTTGAATCAGCTTCAGTTTAAAATGAAAGCAGGAGGTGGGCTGGGAGGGGAGAGCAGCTCTGAGGGCCAGTGTGCAGAGCCTCCCCCAGCTTCCAGGCTGGGCCTCCGTCTGTTGCTCCTGTCTCTATCTCTGTCTCTGTCGCTGTGTCTGTCTGTCTATCTCTGTCTCTGTGTCTGTCTGTCTCTCTCTGTCTCTCTCTCTCCTTCTCCCCTTCTCCTTTATCTCCCACCCTGCCCCTATAGGTATGTGCAAGAGAAAAGCCAAAAATCTGCAGTCAAAAAAAAAAAAAAGACCCCTACCCCCAGTCAGGCAGCTGGTTTCCATTAGATGTTACAAGCCCTATAAATATTCTCTTTTCTCACTTATCTCTTATTATTTTTCCTTTCTCTTTCTCATGTTCCCGCCTCTGGGTTCCCTCCTGGGAGGAGGCCTAAATTAAGAAGGGAAGGCCTGCCAAGCTTTGCATTAAGCATCCTGTATGCCCCAGGCTTCTGGAAGAGCAGAACCCTGGAATGATAGCTTCTTGTTTGTCCAGTTTGCTGCTCCACATGCTGAAGCCTGAGGTAGTCCCAGGAGAGGGTGAAAGCTGAGCTCAGCCTGAGGGAGAGGATACTGCCAGGGTCCTCCTGCTCTGTGCTCTCCTCCTATTCCTGGTTAAGCCTGTCAGACAGGACGTCCAGACTGTCTTTGTTTAGCATGACATGGTGCACAGTGTCTTGGGCACAGATCTTGGACACCATATTGGAGGCTCAGATCAGAGTGCTTTGTACTGTCATCCTGACCTCAGGCAAGCTACCTAACCTCCCTCATTTGTAAAACTGTGTTGGTAACACTGACTCAGAATGTATCAAGATGAAAACGAGGTAATTAATGAGAAAGTTTGTAGCTCACAGACTACTTGTGGCACACGCTCTTCTCTCCTCAAGCCCCTCCCTGTAGGATCTGCTGTTGAAAACCCCACCATCTTCTTCCTTGGCCTCTGACTTCTTTACTCCTTTCCAGCAAAGAACTGAAAAAAGGGATTTAAGCACTCAGTGCAGAGGTCTGAGTGGAGGAGTGTACAAATGTTCGTTCCACGTTCTTATCTCCTCTAGCCTATTTTAAGATAAATAGGCAGAGAAAGAGCGAATGGAAGATCCCTGAATTTGAACTGAACAATGTTTACAACTGTTAGTACTTGTTATAAACCAGACAGCAAGAAGCTCAGCCATTGCCGAGCAAGTAACCCCAGAATGAGAGTCCCTCAAGCTGAGTGGAGAAACCCAGGCACTTGATCCTAAACCCCAGTGGCTAAGAATGCAGCCACGGAGGTCACGCTGTCTGGAGCTCAGGATTCAAGTTCCTTCTCGTCCTGTCAGGCTAAACAAGTTACTAACGTCGCAGGGCTGCTTTTTCTCATCTGTAAATGAGGATAATGGTAGCACTGATTTTATAGGGTTACTGCAAAGACTGAATAAGCTAATATAGTTCTCTGACCTTTGAACAGTTCCTGGAGGAGTAAACAATAATCACTCTTTCCACTCCATGGATGATCTCTGGCTTCTGGTAGCCTCAGTCCTCTACAGTGGCCCTTCCCAATCTGACCTATGTATTGCTAGGATTGGTGCCTCCTGCCTAAGATGTTCTTGAAAAGAAACCCTACCTCTCTGGTGGCTCTGTCTAAACGCCAGTAAACACGGTGGAACAAACTGGAAAGTTCTTGACTTGTCTTCCCATTGGTGAATGGATCTTTGAAAGAACATGCACAATGAGTAGCCGAGATCGAGAAGCATCTCCTGAGTTTCAGCTACCCATAATCTCTAACTCCATGCCCTTCCTGGGGCTAGAACCTTCCTCTGGGAGAGCAACTCCAGGCAAGCAACAGAAGCAACCAGCCCAAACTAGTTTAGATAGAGCCAGACTATCTAAACTTCTCCCGATGAATGTGGCTGGTAACCATGAGCCTGTTTCCTGGAGGGAGGTTAAGTAGAAAGGACTGTCCAACTCAGCACAGAGCCACAGCACTAGGTCCCAAGACTGTGAGTCCTGAGAACTGAATCCCCTGATCTCTATGTATAAACCTATCTAAATTAATGACACTATGAAAAATACAATAGTTTTCTGTATTTGTTGATCATTGCTTTGCCCCTTTACATCGGCTTTATGATATACCAAAGGGTCGGCAAGCCCTGGTTCTGTGATTTCCTTGGTGTATCACTGGGCAAGTTTCTTAAATTCTCTCAACCTGCACACATTCTCTATAACATGGGACTAACAACTTTACAACCTTGTACATCTGTCACATCTTTCTCAATAAACTTTAGCCACTCACTTTTATGTCTATTCTGTCATTTTGCTACAATTTCATTTTACTTCCTTCTAGTCAATCCTTAGGGCCATCAGAAAACAGCTGGTCCCCATCATTCCTACGCACAGCTACCTTCCTGAGACCTGAAAACAGTTAATAAATCAGTCTTCAGCCTAAACTGAATTTCAAGCTAAATAATGTCAGTGTCTTTCATCTTCCTCCAGAGATTTTCTCTAAAAATAATAGTTTCATCGCCTTCTACTTTCTCTCAAAATTAACAGTGCAGTTTTTAGTACCTAAACATGAATGTAATATTTTAAGGAGGGCCTGATAAATTTGGGTCATTTAATTCCTCTAATTCATGCTCAGTTTAAGTGCCTAGGAGTTACCCACCCTATCTTGTTTGTGTTGGGTTTTGCATATAAATGTTAAAGAATGCAAATGTGAAATAAAGAAGGAAGGCCAGTGTTGGTCCCTTTAAGAAGGCAGCCCCACAGGTGGTTGTTAAAGTCTGGCCCATTTACTGGGGCAGGAGAGAAAGAACTTCCAAAAAGAACTAAAAAGTGAGGAGAAAAGCTCTTGCAGGATGTTTTCTGCCCTCTGAACCTTCCTGGTTCCATTCCCTTCTCCCATGGTGACAGGGCAGCTAATAGAAGCCTGTGCTCCACTGGGCCCCTGCTGAGCAGGGCTGGGGTAGGACAGGAAATCACCACTCAGAAAATAAATGACCTGTCTCAGAATCTTTTGTTAATGAGTCCAGGGCATAATAAATCAAGGTGACCCAGTCTCAAGAAACACAAGCCTGTTAAAAGAAAAAAAAAAGAAAGAAAGAAAGAAAGAAAAGAAAAAAGAAAAAAAGAAAGAAAGAAACCCTTAAGCCCCAGAGGTGAAGAGGAGGAGAAGGGAGAGGGAACAGCAGGGGGTCCTTATAAATCACACCCAGACCAAACCAGTGCAGATGTTTTCCAGTTTCAGAGCCACTAAAGAGGCATAGAATAGATGCCTGTGAACGTGAGTGGAAAGGGCTGTTTGTGAGGGAAGACAGGAGACTGTAGCGTATTGGACAAGGCCCTTCTCTTGCCTAGCACCCTGGGGCTTTTAGTAGTCTAGTAGTAATACTCAGGCTTAGTATTCTTCAGTGTCATGGCACTTGCTATTTTTCTACTTCTTCCCAGGACTGCTTCCAGTCAGCATGGCCCAAGTGCCTCAGTGTCTGGAGCATAGTGAATGCCTAGATGGCCTTGGAGAATAGAACCAAGAGTCTCTTGTCATCTAATGGAGATCCCTGCTTCCTACAGCGGCAGGCTTTGTAAAAAGACAAAAATGGCCAGGTCAGACATGGGAAGGTCTTAGCTCATCGAGTACACAACAAGCTCTCTGAGGGCGAGTTTTAACAACAGAACAGAAAGAATATCAGGTTGAACATAAACGTCATTGATGTAGAGCTAAAGGAGCTGGAATATAAGACTCACTTGTGTGCAGAGGGCTTTATATTGAATTGTAGTTGCTTGGTGACATAGATGTCACTGTTTCTACCTTACCAATGAAGACCTTGGGGCCAAAGATGTCTAAGGAATAACTATAATTGGCATTTCTACAATGCAATGTATAAGTTGCAACAAACGTTGTTTAGTCTGGACACTGCTTGGATGGAAGTTAGATTGCTCTTCCTTTATTACACATGAGGAAACAGAATGAGAAAGATAACAGTGTTTCTGAGTTTCACAACCAATTCAAGGTCACATTCAAATCTAAGACTCTCTTTCGCTTTCCATCCTTCCCTCTCTCCTTTCCTCTCTCACTCCCTCCAGTAGGGATAGGCCCAGGGCAAGCACTCTAATAATGAACGAGCACCACATCCCTAACACTTTTTATTTTAAGACAGAGAGAGTCTCACTAAGTTGTCCAGATTAGACTTGAACTTGAGATGATCTTGCCTCAGCCTCTTGGGTAGGTAGATTTATAGGCATGTGTCACAATGCCCAGCCAACTGCTGAGCTTTTTATTCAAACACAGCTATTTGCCAAGGTTCCATTCCTGAAAGGAAAATTCACTGATTTATAAATGTTATGAGCAGTTTATGAGCATTTCTGTTTTTCTTTAACCTCTTGTTCTTTACCCATAAGAATTCTTTCTTTCTGATAGCTAACATAATGTTTCTACTGCTGTGTACTTGTTTATATTCATTTCTCTCATTATTGGACTAATTGGGTTACACATGGTGAGTAGTTTTCTGTATTTTCTCAAGTGTAAATAATTTACTCAGGCCCAGCCAAATAGCTCAGTGGATTAAAGCACCTGCAAGGAGGTGCAGAAGCTGGAGGTTCAATCCCCAGGCCTGCTGTGCCAGCCCCACCCCTGAGGCATGCTGAGACAGCAACTGAGACTGGGCATGGTGGTGTACACCTGTAGCCCCAACTCATGGGAGACTGTAAGTGGGTGGATCACTATGAGTCCGATCTACTAGTGAGACCCTAAACACCCTGTAGACCCTTCCCTAAAAATACCAAAATAATAATAATAATAAATAATTTATTCACATTTTTATCTCAGGTGTAACATATTGAAAAATATGTTATGCTTTTTTAGGTCAAATCCTTTATCACCATAGATAGGGATTCCCAAGTCTGAATATCTTTGTCATCAGCAAGTTCAGGGGTTTTGTCTGTTTTAGTCTCTGTACAACGTCAACCACTTAAAATAGTGACAAGTAGACAGTCAGTGCTCAATATATAATTATTATCAGTCAGGTACAGGGGACCCAGGTTTGATTCCAGCCCCACATGCCTTACCAGATCTGCCTTAAGGATGCCTGAGCCAGCAAAAAAATAAAAATAAATCTCCTCAAGAGTACAAGTTCACAAGAATGAAACAGCACTGCTGTCAACCTTCTCAAAAGTAAAATTAAATATATATATATATATATATATATATATATACATATACATATATATATATATCATTATTAAAAAAAAGCATTTAATAGTTATGAGATAAGAAGATATTGGGACAAATATCAGCAGTTCAGATTTAACATAGAGAATGAGAAGGAATTAAAGTCAAAACAGCTGAAAGGGCAGAGCTGTGTCTCACTTTAGAATTTTAAAAATCCATTCTAGGTGAAATGGCAAGGAGAGGAGCCCCTTTAAGTCATAAGGAGAAAGCCTGGCACAGGGTCCTGGCTGTGTGCTGCTCTCTGTTCCTCCCATCCTCTACTGGGAGAACTAATGTCACACAAGTTCAGTAGCTTCAAGTGTGACTTATAATGTAAGCAACATTTTTCTTTAATGTATTTAGTTCACGGTCTACAAGGTCTCACTGCACAGAATAGAGTCATACTGATGCTCCTGTTTTTAGCCTCTCAAGTACAGGGATTACAAGTGTAATTGGGCCCAGTACTGGGCCCAGTCTCAATTGCCATCCCAGTGTGCCACTGGGGGCGGGGCCAGCACTGCACACAGGGAATCAAATCGAGTCCCTGCCTCTGCTTAAGCAGGCCCTTTAATCCACTGAGATACAGTCCTAAGCAACAAACATTTTATCGGCACTTACTGTCACATGCAGGCACTGCACTCAACACAGGACACACGTTCACATACAGTCTGAGTCTCCATTGGTCCACGCAATGGAGTGCTGTTCATCAAAAGAAAGGAGCACACAAGTATTAGACACTGCAACATAGATAAACTCACCGTCCTCCTGTTAAAAGAAAGAAGTGAATGTGTTTGTGTGCATTACACTTGTGTAAAAAGTCAAGGTAAACTTATAGCTTGATATGAAATGTCCAGACAAATCTATGGAGATTGAAAGGCCAGCAGATGCTGGGATGAGGGTGGAAAAGGGGTGACCACCAACGTACACAGCTAAGTCTTTGGGCAGTGGAGTTGTTCTAATGCTAGACTGTGGGGAAGGTCACACAGCTCTGTAAATTCATCAACAGATATTTGTATTGCAGTATTGAAATGAGTATATTATGTTATGTAAATTACACTTTAATAAAGCTGTGTAGTTTTAAAAAGTAATTTTAAAATGAGTGAAAATAAAGCAAAGCATAGTCCCAGAACAGGCAGACATACAGAACCTAATCAGTGCTTTGAATATTACTTAGAGCTATCACCTACGACTGTCACATTGCCTTGAGTTAAGAGCTTTACATTCAGAAATGACAGCCTGGCAAAAGGGGAGCACAGATGAAGACACTGAAGCAAAGTAAGGCTCTGCTACTAGCTCAGGGTCACAACCCCAGGATGAAATAGCAGAACTGGAGTTCAGACAAAGGCCTTAAGTGTGAAACCTTTCACATCCCATTGTCTGCTTTCACCGTTACACAGACACAGGACTATTATCTCCCTCTCTCTTTTCTTTCTTTCTTTCTTTGTTTCTTTCTTTCTTTCTTTCTTTCCTTCTTTCTTTCCTTCTTTCTCTTTGTTTTTCAGACAGGGTCTTTCTATACAGTGCAGGCTGGCCTTGAATTCACAGTGATTCTCCTGCCTCAGCCTCCTCTCAACTCAGCATGGACTGCAGGCATGTACCACCACACCCCGCAGACCCAGGACTATGCCTGCTGCCTGAAATGTATGCTAAGCTGATCTACTCTGAGGCCATCTGCAGAGAGTTTTTCCAATACAATGTTTCCAGTCTCAGATCATTAGCTGCTACAACTTACTATAGTGCTTGTCTACAGCAGATAGACATTTGAAAGGTGCCCTCTTCTACTTAGATTCAGGAGTGCCACTAAAATCCAATACTCTTAGCTCAAGAGAAGTTAAAGGACACTGAAGAGCTAGAAAGATTGAAAGACCACAGAAATACAGTCTGTAGCATAAAACTCTAATGCTCATTACATGCTTTCCAATAGTAATTTTAAATGATAACGCAAAGCTTTTAAGGTGACATGATTCAAAAAGAAATACAATTTTTTAAAAACTATGTTGAGCTTCTCTTATAGATTTTTTGAGACTTGCTTCTTCCCCTCATTGCTGGCCTCAGCGTACCCACCCTTTATGGGAAACTGTGAGTTGCTTGGGTAAGGCAAAGACACACATTCTTCTCTTAAAAGAACAGACTTGCATTCCTATGAGTGAAATAAATTAGGCCCGGTTTCTCTGTCCATTAATTATGTGGAATAAACAACCGTCTCCTGCTCTGAGAGGAGCATAGGAGACTAGCGCAAATTTCCTCCACAGACTCCAGGGAAAAATCACTTGCCCAACCCAGAGCACGCCTGTGGTCCGGGAGGACTCAGAGGATTGGAACGAGCCAGATTCTGCCGCCAGATGTTTGTAAGAAATCCGCTAATGGAGATAAGGCAGTGATCTCATCCACAAAGGTCTGCTGCCCCGAGGAAGGGGCTGGCATTGCGGAAGAGCAGCAGAGTGTGAAGGCATTCGCATCCTGCTCTGCCCTAGGAATTATCCCAATTCTCAGCCTTGAAGATAGGACATGGGGCCTAGGGAAGGTAGAAGCCCTGCTGGTCTTCATTAAACCTTAGAAGATGCCAGGAACACTATTCCTCTTGTGGGGCTGGTAGGACATTAGGAGGAAAGTGCACGTGGTTTCTGGGGGTCTAAGTCAAACTGAACGTGCTGTGATTTCCGCTAAAGGAAAAGTTGAGCAACTTTAAGCAATAACAACCTAATCATTACTTTAACGTTTTTAAATGTGCATAAAACCTCAACAAATAAAGCAAATAACCTTTCAAAAATTACTGTCAATTTTTGGTTAGATAACAAAAAGAAAGATGGAATCTAAGGAAGCAGGAGCATTAGATGCCCCAGGGACGAGAGGAAGAGATGGTCAAGAAAAGGAGGACAACGACCAAAAGGGTGACAGAAAAGCAGGGACACGAGCAGGGACAGCTGTTGGTGAAGTGGGGCTGTGGTTAGGTTCAGCGGTTGCTCCCGCTCTTTGGTGTCCACCTCAAACTACCCTTTGTTACTCCTGCTCTTTACAATTGTGTTTATTTTTCCCTGGACTTCTTGGGGGTTTCTCCTCTGTATAACAAATTGACAAAGCAGGGGCCCGGTGGGATGGCTCAGTGGTCTAAAGAGCCTGCTTGGGAAAGCTTGGGCGGCTTCAGGGACCGCGGTTCGATCCCCCGGCACCGCATGCTGCGCCGGCCCTGCCCTCGGGACGGGCTGAGCCGGCCATGGAAATGAGTGAATAAACAAATGAGGGTTCTGAAACAAGAAAAAATAAATAAATAAATAAAATTTAAAAAAAAAAAAAAACTACAGAGGTGGCAGGTAGTAGAGCAGTGAGGAGTTTGCCGGGGTCTGTCACAGATCTAGTCTGCTTTCATATTTCTGCCTGCCAGACTGTTGTTTCACTGTTATTCTCAAGGTTCAGGGGTGGTGGTGTTGCCACGCTCCAGAATGGAAGACTTGTTGGGCAAAGGGCAAAGGCCAGGGCAGTGCAACTTAATAATCACCAACCTAGACAGTTCCACTCACCTCTCATTGCTCAGAAGTGAATTGCTTGGCCTTGTATAAAGGACAGTGACTTCAGGGAAGTTGAGTGTTTTAACTGGGTACACTGTTAAAACCCACAATAAAAATCAGGTTCTTATGGAAAAAGAAAAGAAGATAGTGATTCAATCAATAGCAGTATTAATCACAAAATGTAAAGGCCCAGAACCAGCTGGAGGTGTGGTAGAATCACTTAATATCTCATCAATTTCTGATTTGATTAGAGAGGAGAGTCATACAACCAAAGAGACAGCATTGTTGAGCAAGGGGCTGTCTCAATGGAGAAGACACTATCTCCAGGGGAAGTCTACAGGTAGAGCCCTCTGACACCCCCTGAGTTACTACTAATGAAGCCAGGGAGGTGATGGACAATGGAATAAAGGTAGGAGGATGTGTTTCACAGCAGCTAGTAAGAGCATCCTTGGCAGCAATGCTGTGTCATTTGAGCAGTATCTAGATGAAGTATGACTGTGGGTCATCAATCACAGAGTAAAAATATCAAAGGCAAAGGGAAAAGTAAGGTCAGAAGCAACAAGGTTCTGTGCAGATAAGGTGCCCATGTGACTGGAGACCATAGAGAAAGGTAGCACAGTAAGAGAAAAGGCCGAGAGGCTGGAGACAGGGGTACAGGGACTTGCAAACTATTCTTAGCATATGACTTAGGAATTTACTCTGAGTGTAGTGAGAAATCAATAGGGAATCGCATCCTGGAAGACTCCAGAGATACTTTATTTTGTAAGTGCAATTCTTCAGTGCTGTGCTTACCTCCTAAACTATAAACAAACTATGTCCTTCAAAAAGCTCAATTGCTAGGAAAACAATTATACCCTTTCAACCACTGAGCACGTAATTCTTTTAAAATTTTATTTATTTATTTATTTTCTTGTTTCAGAACCTTTGTTTGCTTATTCACTTATTTTTATGGCTGGCTCAGCCCACCCCGAGGGCAGGGCTGGCGCAGCATGTGGTGCCGGGGATTGAACCGAGGTCCCTGAAGCCGCCCAAGCTTTCCTAAACAGGTGCTTTAGACCACTGAGCCATCCCGCCGGGCCCATAATTTTAAGAGAATGATCTAAACAAAAGCTGCAAATCTCAGGCCACAAGCAAAGCTTACTTCATCTGGGCACTGGTAACTGCAACTGTGGCCTTGTGGGTGGGGGCTGCCTTGACCCTCTACTGGGGTTGCATCACGGGTGACAGTAAGTGGCTGTTGCCCAAACATTCGGGAAACAGCCCTGCTACCTGGTCCCTGAACTCTTCATCTCAGCATCTGATTGACTGCTGGTCAGGGGAGCCTAGGAGGACACCTGCTGTGCCCATTTGCTTCCCTCTGTGACAAAGTACCCGTAGGCCCCTCAAGCTTCCTCCTCACACAGGAAGTGAAGTATTCCCCCAAGTACCCACGCAGTGAAGGAAAGAGATCTGGCTAGCACATTTATAGTTTCAGCCTGGAAAAGCCTCCCCTTCTCAGAAGACTCAAGTACATTAGCAGATATGCATGAGGAGGAACCCGGATCCTGAAGCTGATTTCTTTCACAGGTGTCCTTCCTTGAAGTTTTAGAAAATATAAGTAGTCTTATTGTTTGTACTTTTTGTTTTCACCATAAGATCTTTCTTAAATTTTAAAAAAATTTTTCTTAACTTTATTTATTTATTTATTTATTTATTTATTTAAGAATTTTATTTTGGGGTCCGGTGGGATGGCTCAGTGGTCTAAAGCACCTGCTTGGGAAAGCTTGGGAGGATTCGGGGATCGCAGTTCTATCCCCGGCACCACATGCTGCGCCAGTCCTGCCCTTGGGGTGGGCTGAGCCGGCCATAAAAATGAGTGAATAAACAAATAAAGGTTCTGAAACAAGAAAAAAAAAAAATAAATAAAATTTAAAATTTTTTAAAAAAAGAATTTTATTTTATTTATTTATTTCTTGTTTCAGAACCTTTGTTTATTCACTTATTTTTATGGCCGGCTCAACCCACCTGGAGGGCAGGGCTGGCGCAGCATGTGGTGCCGGGGATCGAACTGTGGTCCCTGAAGCCACCCAAGCAGGTGCTTTAGACCACTGAGCCATCCCGCCGGGCCCAAAAATTTTTAACTTTAATGAGAAAGAAATAACAATGAGACAATTTCAAAACAGGTCAGTAGGACAGTTACAATAATTAATATATTACATATTCTTGTCTTCATAGTAGTTGTTCAGAGATCATAGGGTCTTGAACATGCACATCAAAATCACAATATTGTTTAAGACTGTTTAATGTTCTAGAAAGATATTCCCATGAAACAGTATGTTTGTATGGTTTTCTCTGTGTGTGTGTGTGTGTGTGTGTGTGTGTGTGTGTGTTGGATAGGCAAATATGTATAGATAGGTTCATCAAAGTGGTAGGATTAGGGGCTGGGGAGATAGCTCCGTGGCACAAGTTTCTGCCTGGCAAGTGCAAGGTCATGAGTTTGAACCCTGGTCCTCCAAAAAAAAAAAAGTGATAGGATTATGGGTGACTTTATTTTCATCTTTTCTGTGTGCATATTAAAACTTAGGTATATTCTTTAAAATCCTTACCATGCCGGGCGTGGTGGCGCACGCCTTTAATCCCAGCACTCGGGAGGCTGAGGCAGGCGGATTGGTACAAGTTCGAGACCAGCCTGGGCTACAAAAGTGAGCTCAAGGCCAGCCTCAACTGTATAGCAAGACCCTGTCTCAAAAAAAAAAAAAAAAAAAAAACACACACACACACACACACAAAAATCCTTACCACAAAATAAATCGAATGTTAAAGTGTTACAGTTTCCTTCTCAGTCTCTTATCTAACCACACTCTCTTCAAGAAGGGACACCTGTGTCCTTTCAATAAATGCTCTTCAAAATAGAGCATGTGTGTGTGGTAAACGTTCAGGCACTGACTGCTAGCGCACACACACACACACACACACACACACACACACACACACACACGTTTTAGTCACCTATATGTGGCTTAGAATCATTTAGAGCAGTGGTTCTCAACCTTTCTAATGCCGTGACCCCGCAATACAGTTCCTCATGTTGCAGTGACCCCAAACCAAAAAATAATTTTGGTGGCTACTTCTTTTTTCTTGTTTCAGAACTTTTGTTTGTTTCTTTTTGTGGCCGGCTCAGCCTGCCCTGAGGGCAGGGCTGGTGCAGCATGCAGTTCAGGGATCAAGCCGTGGTCCCTGCAGCCGCCCAAGCTTTCCTAAACAGGCGCTTTACACCACTGAGCCACCCTGCCGTGCCCCTGGTGGCTACTTCAAAACTATAATTTTGCTACAGTTATGATTCGTAATGGCTTTAGGCGACCCCTGTGTTTTGGTCATTCGACCCCCACCAGGGTCATGACCCACAGGTTGAGAACCACTGATTTAGACACAAGACACAAGAGCTTGTAGAATGATCTCACCTAGCTGCTGGGTCATGTCCAACTATCCTTGCTGTAGCCTTGATAGGGCCTGACCATTCCTTGCATACTCACGTGCCAGGAAGGGAGGACCCAGGGTGGAGAAGCCAGCCACTGGTAGACAATGGCCTGAGTAGTTTGCTTTGTGGAAGTATCTGTCCCCGTGCAACTCTCACTCAAGGAACTTACTTCAATCTAAGGTCCTTTGTAATCTTTAAAAACTTATCTGATAGGAAATACAAGGGACAGTGAGACCAAGAATGGAATTTATACTGTGTGTGTGAGCATGTGTGCGCGCTTGCGCATTTGTGTGTGTGTTGTTGCTGTTGTTGGTTTTAAGAATTTCTAATTCATTTTAGTTCCTTTTCCATGATGTTAGGAAGTCTGACCCTGTTCTCTTTCTTTTTCCATGTCTGGGGTTTCTCTCCTAACCAGAACACCACAACCTTATTCTCTCCACACCCTCCTGGCCATAGCAGACTGACTTTGGCCTTTTATATCATGCTGTATGGCTATCATTCTCCCTTCTATCTTTTTCTCCAGAATTTTTTACTCTCTTTTATTTTCAGGATCATATTACAATAGAGACATTGTTATGTTATAGTATCCTTTTTTGTTGGTATTTTTTGAGACAGAGTCTCACGATGCGATTTAGGCTAACTTGGAATTCACTGTGCAGTCCCTACCTGACCTTGAACTCAAAGCAATCCTCCTACCTTGGCCTTCTGAGTACTAGGATTACAGGCATATACCACCATGCCCAGTTATACCACCGTTCTAAATAGGAATAAAAATAAAAACAGTACCTAATGATAAAACAAGTTTATGGGCAACCACTACTTTCCAGATAGTCACTGTGATGATTATTCCAATGCTTTTTTGCATTTTAAATGGTAGGAAGAATACACATCATAAAAAATACAGTTTTGTAGTATAAAATTTCAGTGACACTACATACATTCATAATGTGGTATCAGCAATATCCCTATCTAATTTCAAACTTTTAAAATACCAAAAGGAAATCTCATTTCCTTTAAGCAAATACTACTCTGTCTCTCTTCAGCCTAGCCATCAGTGACAGCTAAGGAGCCTCCTGGCAAGCATGAGGTCATGAGTTCAATTCCTAATACTGGGGGTGGAAAAAAAAGAGCTTTCACTATGAACATACCATTTCTGGACATTACATATGAATGAAATCATATATACAAGAGTATATTTTTAAAATATAGTATAGTATATGTGGGCTGGGAATATAGCTCAATGACACAGAGTCTTCCAGATAAGCAGAGGTCCTGAGTCCAACCCTGTTTAAATTATATACATTATATATAAATTGTATATCTCATATATATGATATGCTTATACTTTTAAAAGCACTGTAATAAAAGACAATTTTCCATTCATTCTCCTTACTTCAAACAAACTTACGTCATTTTTCTTGCCACTTTCTGTAGTAGTTCTGAAAGTCCTTTTTGGTGTCTTTATTGTGTGTGATCAAAAATTACAGTGAAAGCCAGGCGTGGTAGCACGTGCTTGTAATCCCAGAACTTGAGAAGCCGAGGCAGGAGGATCAGTGCAAGTTCAAGACCAGCCTGAGTTACAAAAGCGAGCTAAAGGCCAGCCTGAACTGCATAGTGAGGCTCTGTCTCAAAACACACACACACACACACACACACACACATACACACACACATTACAGTGACATGCCTCTGCCACCTCCCATCCAACAGAAAGGCAGGCTTGTAAAGTTACTGGGTGTCTTTATCCACCTTATTCACCACACCTGGTATCAACAGATGTCTGATTCTTTCTAAAGTCAGAATGACCAAAAAAGTTCATTATTTTGAATCCATTCAGGACATCAGGGCACCCAGGACAGCATAAATGAAGCCCCTCATGAAAGAGGACTTCCCAAGCTGCTTCCAAGCGTGCTAAGAACAGTGGGCAAGAGTGTTTCTGAAGAAAGGGAGAATATTTTTTAAGTGATTAATGATAATGTGTCTTTAACTGAAATAAAAATTATTTTAATTTAAATATTAACTTATTGTGTAATCACACTGTATGTATAATTTCGTGTCTGTCCTTTAACTTATGTAATGTTTGCAATGCTCATCTCTTGCTGCATGGATCAGTGGCTAGATAATATTCTACTACAGGGACACAGCACATTTTGTTTATTCATCAGTGGATGGTTTGTTTGGGTTATTTCCATCTTCAGACTATTATAAATAGTGCTGTTACGAATATTTGTGTACAAGCTTTTGTTTGAACATGAATGCTTTTTTTGAAGTATTAATTTTTCCTCCAAACTACGGGCTTGTTTATTCATTTCTTGCTAGAGGCAAGGGTGGGTGTACCACTGCTGTCCCAATGTCCTAAAGCATTATTGAGCCTTTCCACTGGTGACTGGATCTGTTTCCCTGTTTCTCTCACCCTTTGCTTGCCTGCACAATCATTCCTGTATATGTGGGTTTTCCCCTACCCTGAACAAGTTGGAATGTATCATGGCCAGTGGATTTCTTCCTTCTTATGGAGGTGAGGTTTTTGTCTTTAAGTGAGTACAGTGAATGTGCCCAATTCAGAAAAGCCTTAGGCCTCGGTTCTCAGCGTCCCCTAACAAGGCCCCTTTCCAGCTCAATTCCAGGAAAGCTGGCTCCAGGAGCTTAAGCCAGGAGAGGCCGCCTCAGGCCTCAGCTCATAAAGCCAAGGTGTGTCTAAGCCCCTCAACCCTGTCAGGCTTGGAATTTAAGCCTTTGCTCACTGGCTGCTGTCAAAGAGTTCAGTGCTGCTTGCCAAGCCTTGGAAAGCCTGAGGGGGGGGGGGGAGAAAAGAAAAGAAAAAGCAGCATTAGATTTCTGCCTACAAAAGGGACAGGGGCTGCTCTGCCTGACTGTCCACATATGGTCTCCATGCTGCAACAATAGGTTAAATTATCAGTGATCAGGGTTACGTCACAAAATGCTCTCTTGCCTTCCTCCTCACCTGCTCTCAAGATGTAGATGTGCTTGCTCCCTTCCCCACGAGGTCTCCCTCCCTCTGCCTTGGCCCTCGCATTCCCCTTTCTGCCCTTCTCCCCTGTTCTCTGCAGCTTTCCAGGTCTGTTTCTCTCCCCAGACCCTCACCCCCTGAAGATTCTCCCAGGCTCTCCAGTCCCTTTGAGCCCCTCCCCTTTCTTTCATCCTCCAAACCTTTTCATATCAACTCCTTGTTTTTCGGATCTGTTTCCTTTGACACTGGTCCCAGGCCTGCTGCCAAGTTTCAGACCCATTAGTGAGGTGCCTTGCTGACTGAGACACAAATCAAGACTGATCCGGGTACAATTAGCAGCTGCTCGCACCTCATCTGGAAAGCATTAGCCAGCTCTGAGAGTGGAGGGGAGAAACACGGGGAAACATTGATGTCAAACAGAATAGATCTCCTACTTTGGAACATGGCAGAAACCCAACATGGTATACATACAAATGGCAACAATAAAGTATGAATAGACAGCGCACAGTACAGTAGCTCTTACCTTGGGTATTCTTCAACATTGATGCTAGGCTCCACTGCACTCCATTTGGGGGTAGAAATGTCACCTAGGTAAAGGGGTGCCTGTTCCCTTTAGCCACTAAGACTTGTGTGAGTCAGGAATGCTTCGCTCTCTTGCAGCACAGTTATCTTGGCTCTGCTTCCAGAAATTTAATGTGTGTAAGAATCACCTCACTTGGAGATTAAAATACAGATTCTGATTCACTGGGACTGGAGAAAGGCTGAGAGCCTGCACTTTTATCAAGCAGAGGGTGGACCACATGTTGAAAACTGGGGGCGGTTCAACTTTTACAAGACCACTTAGCACTAACAGTTAGCAAGTAAGGATGAAGGATGCCTTGAGCTGTGGGATGACTGCCTTCCCATCTCCAGTGGTCACACTCTACTGGTTTCTCTCTCAGTCTTCAGAGCTACCCAGTATGTTGAGCATAGTAAGTGTTCAATAAATATTTCACAAGTGACCTTTCACAAATGAGCAGACAGGTAAATCCTCAAGACCCATTAAATGTCCCTCTCCCTTCGGAGAGCCTTGCTAGCCCCGCATTCCTTATCTATGCCAGTCTGGTGGCATTTGATAATGTCCGATGTGTTTAAGCCTCTTTGCTAAATCATGAGCTGCTTGGAACTGCGACATTGTCTTCTAAGTTTCTAAGTGTTCTCTGAGCTTGTTTCCTTCCCTTCCGGCCACTCTCCATTGGAGTATATGCCTTTGCTCTAGTAGGCATCTGATATTAGTTGATTGATTTGGAAGACTCAAGAGTGATGCCAAGTTCTATTTAGACCTCAGTTATAATGCTGAGGGGGTGACTGAATTTTAGTTTGGATAAAAGCCATAGTTTTACATGCTGCAGTGGAAAATCTTTAACAGCACCTAACACAGGCATGGGGTAGGAAGGCTGAGACATTATGTGGATATGAAATCAAGAGATGCAATATTGTGGAGCTCCCAAGGCAGTTGCAAATCAGGTCACTGGGAGGGTCAGCTGCAGACAGTGGCCATTACCTCACTCCTTTCAGCATGCTGGGGCTCGGAGGCTCACACTGCCAGACTCCCATACGGGGAGGCTGTGCTCCAGGGCTAGGCAAACCATTGCTCTTAAAAATGCGGGAAACTTGCTCACACTGCTCTGGCAGACAGAAAGACCTGGCCTTGTTTGGAGTTCATTGAACGCCTCAGCTATTTTTCACACACTTGGGACTATAGGAAACCAATGTGTCTTTGGTCAGGGACCTCTACCCCACAAACCTCTTACCCTTCTTAAAACACATACATATTTTAGGGACATTTAATCCATATGCTTTTTAGTTACTCACCCTTAAGTCATCAAATATTTGTTATGCAAGATCTCCTTAATGTCTAAGAAACTTTGTGGCAATATTTTGGCAGTATGAGAAACTTGTTTTCAGGAAAAAGAAACCAGGAATCTGAGTTTTTTCAAAAACACATTTCCTTTAACACAGAAAGATTCAGGAGTAATTCTAGAATCTTAGCCTCTAGGTCTTGAGTGGTTCAGAAGCAGTAAAGCCCAGGTCCATCCTCTTCATCTCTTCAAGGAGTTGGAGATGCTAGTTCCAGGCCTGGTAGGCTGGGGCTGTTGCTGCACCTAATTGGAGCCTGTGACCCTTTCTTACATGACAGTGACAAAGCTTAATCTGTGTGCTGGGTCCTGAAACAGGTTCAATTCACATTTCTGCAAAATGTCTGGCTGTGGCCTGGTTACCTCCTTACACAGATGAGAATAAATCCCAGGATGTTATAGAAAACTTTTGAAGGTTGGAAGAAGAACCTGGCAAAGAAATTCACCAGAACACAGTGCAAACGTGTAGTTCTATGGAATAGATTTGCAATGATCCGATTGATCTCAGGGTGGGGCATGAGGCAAGAAATGTGGAATGTCCCATGTTGTCTATTAAAGCACTGTTCTAAATTGGCACGGAAAACTAAAAACTACTGCTTTGGTCTCTGAGTCCTGGCCCACACACAAGTAAAATCAGGAAATGGGTGGGGAGTGAGCTTCAAAGCAATGCTGATACACACCACACACACACACACACACACACACACACAGTTTATATATAAATGTCCTACATTAATACAATAAGGCTGAAGTTAGTGGTGAATAAAGAATATGAGAGATTATAAAAAAGGCAAAATGTACTGTCTCTAATACAAGCGAGCTTAGGAACTTGTTGAATGAAGAGTGATTGCATGTTGCTTACTGTGAATAAGTAAGAGGTCATTTGAGTCCCTCACTTCCTGGTACCAGGCACGTTCACCATTTCCAGACACAGGGGATGGAACTTTAGGGTAAGAAGAGAACAGAAGATGAGTACATGGCCAGCAGCAGTGACCTAAGCAAGTGGTGAGAAGCAGAGGCATATGCAGTTTTTGCTCACAGGCTTCCTGGCCTGCCTCCCTAAGTCTTCCCTCTTCTGTCCCCTTGAATTACAGCCTGAAAGGAGCAGAGCCCTGCCAGGGGAGGAGATCCCCCTGGACAGATACTCAGCAGTCAAAGAGGGCCTGCCATCTGTCACATGTGGCACTGTTACCACCCCAGAGCACAGTAGTGGAGCCAATTTTAATCCCCACCTGCAGATTGTTCTCACTCTGGCTAGGGCCACCATCTTCCTTTCTGCCTGAAGCAACAGGACAAAAAGAAATGTTGCACAATTATTGGTCTGGTGCCAAAAGAAATGATGAGAAGACGTGATGAATGTAGCTTCAGAGGACTCACTGAGATCTCTCTTCCTCAGTGAGCCCAGAGCCTCAGAAGGCTCTTCTTTTTATTTAGCATTAAAAAAATGGCTAAAGAGTATACGTCAATACTTTAATAGATACAGCATATTCCAGACACATAGCTCACAAATAATACTTTAAGCAGGGGAGGAGGCAACCATTGGTGTCACATAGCAGATAAACAAATAACGGCATCCATGGGAAGAGCCGCCATCCGCAACCATGAGCCCCAGCTTTCCAGGAATCTCAGACAACAGAAGGCAGCCCTCCCTGGGCTCTGTCTATAATTCAAGGACAAGACACCCGCAGGAGGAGCTGCCACCTGAAGCTTCAGGCCTCAGCTTTCCAAGACTCCTGAGCAACAGAAGGCAGGCCTCCCTGGGTTCTGTCTATAATTCACCACTTCTAGGGACACCAACTGGTCTTCAATCTTATCTCTATGTTACTACAAAGAAAGACAAGGAAGGGATGGAATAGAGGGACCTCAGCCCTGAAGCACTTGTGAGGACCAAGGGGAAAGGCAGTATTCAGGACAGATTGTGGCAATAGCAGCAAAAATGAAAGTATGCAAGGATTAAAGCAGTTGAGTGTGGTGATGGTTGGATGGGTTTGGACTTGCTTTCTATGTCTTGTGGGACAGAGACTTGATGGAAAGAGACAGGCCTTTCTCAGTACTTACAGAAGAACAACATAGCTACTTAGGAGGTTCAGATACCAGCAGCAAAAGGGAGAAGACAGTGAAATAAAAGATCTGCAGAGTTTCTGAAGATGTTGCTTTCTACGCTGGTGTGCCATCCAGAGCCAGAAAAATAACTGGGTCACCTGTCCTGAGTGAGCCTCCATCAGAACCCAAGAAAACTTTTCTCTGTCTCTCTTCAGATCATTGTAAATACTTCCAAAGTAAAAGAAAAGAATGCTCTCTCACTCCAGTGAAAGATATCAGATGAGTGAGCTTCAGTGAGTAGTGGCAGATGCACACATATTCAGAAATGTCTGACTCCAGCACTGAGCTCCACAGCACACATGGAGGGAATCGAGGAGACAGCCACATTTGTAGCACTTCACCCACACAGTGCAATGTGGGGTCCTGATGCACTTTGGAAAGTAAAAACTATGGTGAATAAACTTACCCAAGGTTAATACAAACACCTTTAGCATGGATTAGATGTTTTATGAGAGTCTCAGATACCTAAAGACTTGACCAATCCCATTATGTTCTACAGAAAAGTCATGGGCTATCACTCTGGTCATCTTGAATGCTTTAGGAAAATCAAAATTTTGACAGGCTAAATGTTCCAAATAGTAAAGTGCTTACCTCTTTATAGTGACACTTTATTTATCTCAATGAAATTAGATGAAGATTTCTAAAAAAAATATATATATATACATATATATATATATATATATATATATATATATATATATACATATAACTTACCAACTACAAACCATGCTATAACAAACACTAGATTGCAAGTTTCATGAAAAAAATGGGTGCATGCAAAGACTGGTATAACCCAAATAATATCTATAGTCTACATAGAGACACTGTACCAATACTTGTTTCCTTAATTTGATCATGACCTCTACTTACATAAGATGATATCATTGGGAAAGCCAGAAGGGTTTATGGAAATTATTTCAGCTGATTTTTTGTGAATGTAAAATTATTCACAATAGAGAAACTACTCTAAGTGCTCAGCATGGTGGCACCTACCTATCTACAATACTAGTTACTCAGCAGGCTGACGCAGGAGTATTGCAAGTTTGAGGCCATTCTGGAAAATTTAGCAAGACTCTGTCTCAATTTTAATTTATTTTTATTTTTTTTAATGGTGAGGATATAGGTCAGTGCAAGTCTCTAGGTTCAATCCCAGTACTATAAGTCGAGAAAAAGTAAAATATTCTGAGACCAGGAACTGTTTCAGTGATCAAGGGAAGGAAGGAAGGAAGGAAGGAAGGAAGGAAGGAAGGAAGGAAGGAAGGAAAAAAGAGGGAAGAAGGGAGAGAGGAAAGGAAGAAGGTGGGAGGGAGGGAATCTAAAGATCTATAAAGTTTTATGGAGTGCACAGTTTCAAATAAAGACTTTAAATCCAGTAAGACTCTTAGGTCAAGCCCTCTTCCCAGCTTTTGGAGATATTTTTTAAACTCTTTGGCCTTTTTCTGTCCATCTTTTAGTGTTAGGGATTAAAAAAATACTACAGAGGATTGCTGTGAGAATTACATTGAATAAAAGATCCAATACACCAGTATTGTTCTTAATGTCTTTAAATGATGTGCACTTATAATTTTGATCTTATCTTTGAATTTCTAATCACGAGGATTTGCTAATCATGAGGATTGAGCTCGCACACCCAAACGCTGTCAGTGTGCTTCTCTGATAAGCATACTACCCTCATCTGCTGCGAGGTGGACATAGTTCTATACACAATCTTAATTAGACTCTAAAGAAGGATCCCATTTATGAGTAAAGCATTTCTGTCTTAGCCTACAGACACTACTTTTGATTGTTTGAGACGTTTTTCCATCAGACTTACTTTCTAATTTTGGACTAAATCCCATATGGTTGAGGTTCTTAGATGAGTTCTTATGTGAGGCAACGATATTAGTTAAAGGTAGCCATCATCTATTGATCATTACAAGGCTAACTATGCTAAGTATTTACATACATTATGACATTCAACCTTCATCATGTGGAGCAACTGTTTTAATCTCCACACTAGCGGTGGAGAAATGTCTCTGCTTGCTTAAAGTCTCAGAGCTAATAATCTGTGGGCCAACAGTAGCCTGACTCACTCCGTGTCCAAACCTCTATCACTGGGAATACTGCGACAGTTGCCTATTCCTTCAGTGCAACCAAAAGTATTTTCAAAAAGCATTCTCAAGTATTTCCAGGATTTTGGGATAAGAGTTTGGTCCTTTTGATGAAGGAAGAGATAAAGAGAATGAGAAGGGAGGAAAAGAAAGTAGGAGTGGAGGAAAATCACAACAGCCCAGCGCGAATGTATTTCTTTGGCATCACTCTAGTTGTTCACAAAAACTGCAGACCTCTGTAAGTACAGAAAAATCTATGAAGAGCTATCTTCTTGCAAAAAGAAATTTAAAGCTATCCATATTGGTAAACAGCAGATAAAAGCACAGGCTTTGCCACCAGATGCTCTCCTTTCTGCCTAGAAAGGCCTTTCCACAGGAGGAAGAGATTAGAGGTCTGACCCCTGGCTCAGAGATGACACAGGTGTCTCTTAGCAGGAGACTTCATCTGCATGACAAGACAACCCCAGCTCCTACACATGCCCTGCCTACCTTCCCCCAGAAGCTGACCCCTTTCCCCTATGTTAAACTTCATAAAGGGGTCAGCTGGTTTGTCCTCTTTTGAGTTTCATACATTGTGGGTTTCATTCTTATGTACATTCATAATTTGTAGGCTTTTTAAAAAATTCTATGTATTCTAGGTTACTTCATAAACTAAAATTTCAAGAAAAAGAATAAATTTAAAATATCTTGGGGCCGGTGAGATGGCTCAGCGGTCTAAAGCACCTGCTTAGGCAAGCTTAGGCAACTGCAGAGACCGCGGTTTGGACCCCAGTACAACATGCTGCGCCAGCCCTACCCCAAGGGCAGACTGAGCTGGCCATAATAATAATAATAAGAAGAAGAAGTCTATATGTCAAACATCCAGTCTCAACATGTAAAGACAGCACTCTTGGGAATAGCACTAATTTATACTGGTAAATCCTTAATAAGTACTATGGACTGGTTCAGGAAGTAGTTTCCTCAAACTACCTCAAAAGAGAAATTTTTCTCCCTTCTATATCCAGAGAGCCATTCCCTTCTACCTTCTATGCTATATTGTATAGCCTCATGCATAACACAACCAGTCAGGAAGCATCTCTCAGAATGGATTATATTCAGATTTGAATTGCACCATTTCCCTTTCCAGCAGTCTCTTAAGATTTGTGTACTCTGCATTTTGAAGAATTCCTGCTTTTGGTGACCTAACATCTGAGTAATACTATTGTCAGTCCGAACATGTTTGTGGCTCACATGCATAAGGCTGCAATGGAAAATCTAGCTCAGTGCAGGCTAATCTATGTTCCGAGTGCCACAGCCAGCTGTTTGTATCATTGGAACCTGTAAGATCTGCCATCACCCCTTCTAGTCTAAGACACAAATAGATTGTGCCTGTTCTGTAAGAGCTCAGAAGTGAAAACTAAGCAAGGTTATAGTTGTAGCTGGCTGGAAATTCAGAAAAAATCCTTAAACAGAAAAGACTACTGGGCCTTGATGTGTATTTTGCAAGGGATTGTGGTGTGATGGATGTTTGCAACAACTGTAAACAGGAACTGCTATGTCCTTATTAGGAATAATCCCTTCTCCAGGCAAAGGAAGAGCTGTTAAGGCATTTAAACATATTTTGCACTTGAGAATTTTTTCTCCCTCTGGTCCAGCCTAACCTCCCTGATTGTCCTATAGCAACTCATTATGGCTGTATTCTATGCCTGTTCTTTGAGATTCCTTCTTGGCCAGACCCAAGAAAAAGAAAAGGCCAAGGATTCCATCTGGCTGGTTCCACCTCAATCCCAGCTGCTTACAAGAGCTGTTTATTCCACAACACTGAGCCTAGTGTAGCCCTTCTCCTGCCAGGGTGGCCTTCAGAGTTGTCCAACAGGCCTGGCAAACTTCTACCAAAGCCAGAACACTGGGCAGGAATTCAGGGAGTGGGGATGGGTGTTCAGCAGCTTGCGTTTGGAAAGGCAGGCACTTAACAGAAAGGGGGGCTAGGGAAACAGCAGGCAGAGCCTCAGCTTTCTTTCCAGCAAGGGTACAGGAACACTTCAAGCTCAGTGCCTGAGGCCTTGCCCAGGGGCTGCTTTGATATAGTATCACCGAGGCACATACAATCAAAATTATACATTGTAGCTCAAACAAAATGGTGAAATGTTTTGCTATGCTTCTCCCTGGATATAAGCATCTTATTAGGGATTAAAGTAAGAGTTGCTCATATAGTCACACTCTTCAATGACAGGGACACATTCTGCGAAATGCAGTGTTAAGTAATCCCAATGTTGTGTGAGTATCACAAGGTGCCCTTGCATGAGCCTACGCCAGTGGTGACGAATGTATGGCTCATATGCCAAAGAGCTGAGGTTGTTAGAACACGAGCTAATTGTATGAGTTGCTTTACTGAAACTACAACCTCAGTATTCAGGCTTAGTTGCAGTGTTGGGTTACAGTTTGGGCACTCAGGCAAAAGGTTCACCTTCACTGGCCTAAAAGGTACAGCTTATTGTACACATAGCAGATGCGGTATATGTATTTGTGGCACAACTTACTACTCTTAGGCCTATCACAAGCCAAACAACATGAGATTAAGTCAAGCAATAAAAGAAAGTGTTGTAAGCAAAAGACATGGTAAACATAGGCTGTATAAGATTGCTGGCATAACATGGGCTCTGTTTTACAGTCAATGTTTCTTTTTAGTAAGTAGAAAGAGCGCATTCTGAAATAACAACAATGTATATAGCATAGTAAACACATAAGCCAGGAATAGCTATTTATTATCATCCTCAGGTATTACACACTGAACAAAACTGTAGGTGCTATACTTTTATAAATTGGACAACACAGGAGGATTGTTTACACTATTGCCTTTACAAACACCTAAGCAATGGTATGACACCTTCAGCATCACTTGATAAACAGATTTTTTCAACCCTTATAGTAATTTCATGGAACCATTGTCATGTATACCACCCACTGTCGACCAAAACATCGTTATACATCACGTGACTATATGAAGTCCTTTAGACAGCTAGCATAGGCAAAATCAACTTGGTGGTGGTAAAATTCAATTATGTGGGATTAAGGAGACTAAGAAAAATTAAAAGCTGTGAATGTAAAGTTCATTTTTTACATTTTGGGATTCAAGAACTAATGAAATAGTTGGGTGAAGATATAGGCTTAGAAAAGCAAGTGGAGTTTACAGAAAGATTAGAATTAGATTTTTAGCATTAGTGATCTATAAATGCCCTATTTTTGTTTTTTTATAATATAATGAGCACTATGAATCAGTAGCTCAACACAAGCAAGTGTAGGATGTGTAGCGAACAGGAGGCCAGCATGGACTACATGGCAAGACCCTGTCTCAAGGATAGAAAATATCTAATCAATACCAACAACCAATCCCTGGGTCCACATGCCACACTAGTCCTGCTCTCAGGCGTGCTGAGCCAGCGATGGAGTCCAGGCGTGGTGGTGAGCATCTGTAATCCCAGCATTTGGATGGCAGGAAATAGGAGGATCACATCCACCCAGTTACTTGTCCATGTCCCAGCTTCAGAGGAAATACAATCCTGATTCCATGTCTATAGGTCCTTTGTTTTAGTTCCTGTTTTATTGTGTATGTATATTGTACAAAAATAAATTGTTTTCTTTTTTTTAATTATTATCTATTATTTTTTTCTTGTTTCAGAACCCTTGTTTGTTTATTCACTCATTTTCATGGCCGGCTCAGCCGTCCCCGAGGGCAGGGCTGGGGCAGCATGTGGTGCCGGGATTGAACCGCGCGCCGTCCCTGAAGCCGCCCAAGCTTCCCCAAGCAGGTGCTTTAGACCACTGAGCCATCCCGCCGGGCCCAATAAATTGTTTCCTTTTGTTTGTTTCTGAACATTACAAAGAAGTTACATTATAATGTCAGGTAAAACTTGCTTTTGTC
>PVJA010027502.1:0-28521 GCA_004027025.1 Myocastor coypus | reverse complement strand
AAAAAAATTCCTGTGTGTGTACATTAGTGGAAAAAGTTGGACAGTGTATGCATAAATAATAAATAAGATGATTTCAGATGGTAATAAGTGCTCTGAAGATTACAGAACAGGGCTCTGGTATAAACTTGAGAAAGAGAAGAGCAGTCAGTTTTCTAGATCTTGTCAGCTTACTTCTCTAAGGAAGTTTCCAGCCAAGTGAGTATTGCTAGATTTAGCAAATAAAAATACATAACACCCAATTAAATTTATTCAGCTAAGCAGTGAATAATGTTTTAGTTCAAATATACCCCTTGCCTATTTAGGGCACACGTTAAAACTTTTAATATGAAATTCACATTGGACTGGGCATCATTGCCTTTACCTGGTAGTCTGAAGCAAGCTGAAACTCGGGGGAGGATGTGCTTCTAGAGAGGCCTCCTCAGGCGGAAGGCCCAGCAAGGTATTGGTAGTGAGTAGCTGAGGTAATAATACAGGACTGCTCTTACACAGATACTCTATGCAAACACTTGCCCGCCTGATCAGTAGAGAAGCTCTTATGGCCCTTTTAAAGCAATCTCCTAATTGGTCATATAAACTGCAAGATTATGAGATGCTCCTGCATAGCTGGAGGTCTTTAGAGCAGAGTGATAATAAAAGAATGTGTTCTCAAGGACAGGGTCAGCTGGACGGCAACCACAAACTTGCACATTTTTAATTGGGACCAGTCAGGACTAGGATAAATCATTCTTGAAATTAAGATAAAACTCAGTTAGATATTATAATTCTAATTATGCCAAACTTGTGTTTGTTAAACACACACACACACACACACACACACACACCATTCGTTTTACTCAGAAGGGAGACAACTTTAAAGACTTTTAAAGCTTACCCAAACTATTTTTCAGACCCCCATATTTACTTTCTCAGATGTCTGCATGTCTCATCTTACAAGTTTGTGTTGTGGCCCTTGCCTTTTTTTGCACGGGTGGGACAATTCAAAATTTATTTTCCGACAGACAGACAGCATCAGCAGGTACAAGTACAGGAGCTCTCTGTAGATCACACATTCACAAGGTGTTCTTAGCTCAACAGAGAGAAGCCACTGGGGTGTCCTTGGGACACTATGCACGCACTAGCACTGTGTTCTCTTATAATTCCAGAAGGAAAGGCAAGACGTGGCAAAACACTGTTGGATCCTGTAGTCGGGTGCAACAAGAGACAAAATTTGGGGTAACGGTCTCGATCCACATTTCCACAAGGGGCTTCAACAGAGGGAAGACACTGCTCCACCCATCCATCTGGTGTTTTCTCCTTAAACACCTAGAGCAATGGTTTATCAAATGCTTGGTATTATTACACGTACAGGAGGGGATTTTTTTTTTTTTTATAAAAATAAAAAACAAAGGAATCAAAGACATCTTGAACACTCAGCTATTCCCATCAATGTCAGCTCTTAGTTTTAAGATGGAGCCTGGAATACTTCAGTGGTCATAGAATAGGAAAATAGACTATGACTACAAAAGTAAAAAAAAATATGAGGTAGATAAAGTAAAGCTTTTGCACCCAGGACTTGCCTGTTCCAATTTCATAGCCTTCACGCTATATTCAAGGAGTGAGGGGAACATCTTCGTCATTACTTGGCTGAGTGGCCCGAGGAAATAAAAAAATAAAACATGTGAACTTGTGATACAAAGGTTTGGTCTTCAGTGTGTTTCAAGAACGAAAAAAAATTCTTCAAAACATAGCAGACACTGGCACCCACAAGTTACCTGAGAACTCTGGCCCTCTGCCTCTTACTACTGTAGCAATTAAAGTGAAACTTAAAGCAATATTGTGTCAGGATAAATCAGAACTTGTAATTTCCATAATAAATTCTGATAACAGAAATCTATAATTTAAAGCTCTCCATTTAAATAACTGAAGATTTGTTTCTGAAAAACAAATTATTACAGTTGTTTTGTGAGATATCTCATAGTCACCTAGTTTACTTAGAGTAGATGGGCTCTCTCTCTCTCTCTCTCTCTCTCTCTCTCTCTCTCTGACTTCTTTCTCCTTCTCTCTGTCTCTCAGTTGTACTAAGGAGGGAAACTAGGGCCTTCACACTCTAGGCCCAGTTCTTTAAAATTTCTTTTCTTTTAAGACAGGGCTTTGGAACCATGTACAGTGCTTTGTAGAACTGTTGTCAGTGTTAGCCGTCCAGATGAGTCATGGCCATTGCTTGACCAGTTTGCTCTCTGTGAAAGCCCGAGAGAATGTTTTCTCTCTAGGTGACTCTCCTTAGGCACAGCATATACCTTCAATCCCTTTCCTCTGCAGTCTCTCAATCTCCTTGAACAGAAAATTTGAGAAACCACTGAGTTATAGGATGTTACAACACAGGTTCTGTTCTGTCCTGAGTCCTCACTGACCCTGAAGGGCTAGGGCCAAAATCCTGGCTATCCTTGTAGCTCTTTTTCTCTCCAATTTTTGGTCTGCAAACCTATATTCTTAGCCCTCCAGAAGAAAAGTCTAGTGATACCACTACTCTAAAACACAGGTGCTTGAGCTCAACATCATTGTCTTTCTAAATATCAAATATGTTAGATTTAAATCAAAATTGGTATTTTCCATCAATTGTTGATATTCTAATAAATTCCTATACAATGTGATAAAAGCACTGGCCTTGGGAGATACACAAAGTACATGTTTTGTTATATGGGTCTTGCTTGAACCACGCAGCAGAAAAGTTTAAACACGACACATAAAATGTAAAGGTAGTTTAGTATGCTGAGCTGTAAAAGGCTCTAATCAATAGCTTCCAACATTGCTGGTTTCCCCAGTAAGCCACTGCAATTATGGAACATTTGACTATGTATACAACTACCTTCTCTTAGATGAAAGAGAAGAAATCTATTGCACTAATAGCCATTAGAAAATTTAACATGTCTACACCCTGAGCTCTGTATAACAACAATGAGGACAACAATACGCATTGTATCAATTATTGGGAATATACTACTAACGTGTTTGGAAACTGTCACATTGTAATTTCTTTTTTTTAATATGGAACGCTTCATGAATTTGCGTGTCATCCTTGCGCAGGGGCCACGCTAATCTTCTCTGTATCGTTCCAATTTTAGTATATGTGCTGCCGAAGCGAGCACTGTAATTTCTTATTAAAAGTAATAAAAAAAAACAGGGCTTCACCAACTTACCCAGGCTGTGTTTGAATTTATAATCCTTCTAGTTCTGCCTAATACAGCAGTGCTATTAGTTAGTTTAATAGTTCAAGATTAGCGTTTATGTTAACCAATAAGATAACACAAAAGAACACTGCATAGTGTTAGGTTTTTCAGTCTCATTGTGCCACAAGATCATAACAGAAGATAACGTTCACATCACTGTCCTATATCTTTAGTTGCAGTAACACGACTGCCACAATGTTGCGAATTGATTGAAAATATTTACTAGTGATTTTGACTTTGGGAAAAAGCCAGAATATGTGGAGTGCCAGATATGGTGATAAGGTGGACGAGGAAACAGCGCAATGTTTTCAGGAGCCCACCTTTGTGTGAGAAGACGCTCTGAGGCAGCACTCACCATACCGTGGATCACTCCTTGTGAAAACACTCAAGAAAACAGAATTTCAGAATTGCCTCAGCACGTGGCAAGAATGCCAGGATATGTGCGTGAAGAGGGGGAGCATTCTGAGGGGGACTAATGAATACGTTTTTTATTGTAATAAAATAAAAACTTAATACTGCATTTTAATTTTATTGTTTATTTTAAAGAGAGTAAAAACAAAAATGATATAGATTTTCAAAATAAGATGATATTATATATGTATATATAGGTAAATATATATAGATAGATATGGATATACACACAAGATAGTTAAGATAATTTTACTACTGATTCCTATTAGTTCATTGAAAGGAACAGTTCGTGTTTATATCGTACATGCCTATACCTGTTAATCTGAGCCATTACTTTGAAGATAACAGTATGTAATGCTTTGGCCAGGCCTGGTGGCACACACCTGCAATCCCAGCACTTGGGAGGCTGAGGCAGGAGGATCGGTGCGAGTTCGAGACCAGCTTGGGCTACAAAAGGGAGCTCAAGGCCAGCCAGAACTGCATAGTGAGACCCTGTCTCAAAAAGACAAAAAACAAACAAACAAACAAACAAACAAACAAACAAAAAATAATATGTAATGCTTCAGTTTTGACCACCCCTTGTACCTACGTCCACACAAATTGTTGGTCAATAGCTAGGAACTGACAATGGCACCTGCTGTAGCTACACTGACGCTCTTTGTGACATCTCACCACCACCCACCGAGCCGGGACAGTGAGGTGTACAGTAGTTTTATGATTGACTTTCATTGTACTTCACAAAAAAAATTACTTCTCTTTAAGTTCTTAGTTGATATTTTAATTCAACTCAAAATTTCACTCATATGCGCTGCTACCTATAGATGTCAGGAGCATCTGGCCAGATAAATGAAGATGTAGTTATGGAGTTTTGGCCAAGAGTCTCATGGAGTAGACGCTTCAGGTGCTGTCTAGGCGGGTTAGATCTGCCTGATTAGAGCCTGGTGCACATGACAACAGGGTCACAAGTTCAGTCATGCCTAAGATAATTTATGTGGCCTCGCCCTATGTTTTTAATCCTGAACAACTCACAAATCTGGGGTTCACCAAATATTGGCACTAGGACCAGGACCAGTGGATCATCTCTATCTGAAAAAAATCAACCTGGCTCCCTGATTTTGTGGTAGTTGGTTTATATACATTACAAAACCATTTGCTTAACTCAATGATCTGCAGCAAACCATTTAATATTTAGTGCCAAGGAAGAGGTTTTGTGTTTTTAGTTCTACTGTAGTCAGGGATATACAGGAAGTGTTCTGATAGTTTTAATTAACTATGTTCAAACAAAACTTCTAATGAATGGGCATGTATCTTCATATTGAGAATGCTGGGAATGATTTTAATGTGACAACTGCCTCTGCAGTTTAGGGAGAAAGCAGTTTTGCAGTGTATTTTACCCTGGCCTGCAAATCTTCCATTTGGAAACTGCATTCTGTGTCACGGTATCTCCTTACTACTCTCCTGGGGACTCTCTAGTGTTGTTAAGGTCCTTTACACCTTGTTTCATATTGCCTCTAAGATTTGCTGAAGTTCACCAGGTGTGGCCGCTCTACTTTTACCCCAGGGAGAAAACTTCTTCTCTCCATATCCTTTGGTTACCTTGAGAGCAGTGCTAGTGGATGAATACAATTGAAATTAAACATCAGCTCCTTCATGTTGGTGCTGTGTATCCAGCCAGATCCTCTCACACGCAAAGCCTGTGCTCTTAACCAGACAGGGTGATTATCTGAGGAGTGAGGCAGCTTGTTTGCTTTAGGTACTAGGCCAGGACCCACCTTCCTGTATTTGATTGGTTTCCTAGCTTCGTGGCTCCCAACACATCCCCACTTTTCATTTTGTGTTTTCAGAGATGGGTATTTGGACCATGACAATCACCCAGTGCTCCAAGGCAGGACTTCTCTTTTTCCTTAGCCAGGTAACACTGCACCACTGCTTCTTTCCCCATCTCTGTCCCCTTTCCCACCAAAGCTATGACAACATGCTTGTGACGATGAGAAAATAATTGGGTGGCAGGGAGATATCACTTTTTCCATGGTGACTATCCATTAGGTCTGAGTCACTTTCTGTAGAGGTCTCCCTTCCCTAAAGGCTTTCAGGTTCATTATGAAAATGGAACTCATGTGGCTACCACATGCCAACAGAAGTCCCAGGCCCTGATTTTCTATACGCAGAGCTGAAACAATTGTGGCTGTAAGCCTGATCTCTTTGGACTCCAGGAGCCTTTTGTGTACTACTATCCCAATCACCATCTTCTAATTTCCCAAGTATGCTTGAAAAGTAGAGTAAATACATTTTAGGACCTCAATCTAGGAAAAGTGTGAAATTGGTACTTTTATAATTATCAATAACTACAATGAATCATAGTTAATTATAATTAACTACAATGAATCATTTCCATAACTGACTCTTTAAATAACTTAGAATCTGAAGTACTATTTAGAACCCAAAGTATTTGTTATTTCACCAGGTTCCTGAATGGAGATAATGCCCACACAAGGTTACAGAATGGCACTAGCATAGAGAATGCATTTCTTGGAATCAGGGTCAGAGGGCGCAGATATCCAGGCACTTGAACCCTACAGCTAAGAGAGAAGGAAGCTTGGCTACTGCTCTAGCTGGCAGCAGACCTTGGTATCATCCAATAAAATTGGTTTTAGGTGCATGAAAAATGCAAGAGTTCGGATGTTAAGAAGGCTTTCACCTCAGTTTCAGAAGAAGGCCCCAGAAGCCAGGCAATGTAGTCCTGAGAAGGCAGTGTGTAAAGCTGTGAGTGAGAAGCCTACTCCCTGGAAAACCCAGAAGTTTGGAAAAGCAAGGAACATGGATCATCTAAGGAAACTGCAAGGAGGGAGCAAAACTGGCCTAAGAAAGAAGCTACAGAAGCTACAACCACCAGAAGTGCCATAATAGTGGAGCTACATGGAGCTCACAATTTGCCACAGATTGCTTTGGATTTTCCACATGGAACTATAGGACTTAATGTTTGCCCTGCTGGATTTTAGACATGTTCTAGCCCCAGCAGTTTGTATCCTCCTGTGTATACCTTTTGGAATGGTAATGTTTATCTTGTGCCTTTGAATGTTGGCTATATTATAATTTTTCATTTGTACAGGGGCTCACAGTTGAGAGTTTACTTTGGATCTTGGAGGAGACTTGGGACTTGGACTTTTTAGCAATGCTCAAACTATTGGGATTTTGGCAACTCTTAGAGATGGACTAAAATGCCTTTTGGACAAAGGGATATGCATGAGACTTTGGGAGTCCAGGGGTGGAATGTTATGGTTTGTGTCTAGTTGTCCCTGAAAGCTTCATGTAGGTCATGGGGTAGACATTGCTGGAGGAGCAGCAAGTGGCTCAAGGGGTATGGCCAGAGGACCAGGGCAGAGCTTGAGGGGCAGGACCAAAGAGGTACCAACTCTTAAACTGACAGCATGCGTTGTCAGACCGCTCACCACCGCGCCCCCCCCCCCCCCCCCCCCCCCCCCCCCCCCCCCCCCCCCCCCCCCCCCCCCCCCGCCCCAGGTAGCAGTCTCTCAGAGGTATGGAGTGAATCATCCTGGACATAGTGGTGGTGTAGAGTCTCGAGCTCTTGCTATGTAATTCAAGCTGCTTTAAATTATGAAACCTCTGGTAGCTGTGAGCTAAATAAACCTCTCCTTCCCTAAGCTTGCATGTCAGGTATTTGTCTCAGCAACAAGAGAAAAGTAACTAAGGCAGAATTATAGTTGTAAATTTATTTAAAAAGCTTACTCAGTATAGCAACATAATTGGGTTACTAAAATAAATGAAAACAAAACAGCAAGTTTCCTACAGTTACTTCTTCAAATAATTAGAATAATTGGAGCTATTTATATGTACTGTATCATACAAAACAATCACATACTTCTGCCCAAATGGTAGATAGTTAGGATCTGGACTTTGTCATTGCTCTCTGATCCTATTAATTAACCCAGTGCAAGCAGCATTCATACTCATCTGCTATGTCCATAGTGGCCAATAACTTTAAACAATTTTGTAGTGTTATCACCAATTACTTGGCACGCTTTCATGTTTTCAGAAGAGTACTGAGCAGCCTCTATGCTGCACAACAGGGTTAAAGGGATATCTTAGATGGACCTGGGACTCCAGCATCTCTGCAAATGGGAGGTGTATAGCAAATAATCCAACTGCTGAGATGCACTGTGCAAGAGCCAGAGCAGAGAAAGCTTCAGCAAGGCCAGAAGCCCTGGGGAGCGGTGCTCACTGCTGGGATACAGGGTAAGAGAGTTGATCAAAGCCTGTGCAGAGTTATTCTGGCCACCATTTAATTTAGGGTTAAAGTTTCTGTTCTATAGAAAAGAGCAGACAGAGGTGCAAGATGCATGGTAAGTGTTAACCATACCCTCTCCACTCTAGTTTAGGGCTCACTGCAGATTGGCAGGAGCCCTAGTGCAGCCTTCACACAGCTTTTCTATTTCAGTGCTGAGGCCCACAAGGGTATGCTTTACTGAGAACTCTTCAAGAAACAGGTGATATAATGAAGTCAGATCTCGAGTGTCTTTTGATTCAGAATTATAGCTCCTTCCTTTTTAAAGTTACCCCCTGAGTACATTTTAAGATAAAAAAATGAACTTTATTTTATTGAATGATTAGGACTGATCATTTAATTTATGTGTACAGGAAACATGACTCTCAAAATAATTCTCCATGTGGCTAAATTCACTGTTGTAGAACATTGCAGAGAAGAATTTAGATTAGGATGTCAACATCAAGACTGGCTAATTAGCATGGAAATTTTTTTAGTGGCCTAATGCCTTCTTGATAATCTTCAAATGGTATGTACAATATTTGTTCTAAATGCCTTCATGACTTTGACTTTGTGTGTGTGTGTGTGTGTGTGTGTGTGTGTGTGTGTGTAGCCAGGGATTGAACTCAGGCCCTTGACTTTGAAAGAACAAATTGTTTATATGTACAAACCAAATACTATCATATGTTGTTTTAAGGATTAGTCATCCTCTCATTACTTACTGTTTTATTCCTTGGAGAACTGATTTCTTCTAAACAAAAGAACAAGTGTTAGGTCAAGCCCTTTAAGAGATGACCTATAAGAAACCACTGCCAGAATTCTGAGGTTTAACACATCATGCAGAACTCCTTAGGAAGACTTCACAGTGAATTATTCCCTTTAGATGTGTAAAGAAAAGTCAAACAATTTGTCTTGGTAAATCTTATTTCTGTTATTTCCTAGCTGCAGCTTAAAAGAAAAATCCAAAAGCCCACCCTAAAATTTTATCATTGGGCTGGGGAGATAGTTCAGTAAGTGCTTGCCTACTCAGTGCAAGGGCGTGAGTTCAATCCCCGGTTTCATGAAAAAAGAAATTATTATGATTCAGTGTATTCTAGATTCTAACTGCAAGGTGTCTTCTCATGTCCTCAAGCTTTGAAGGTCTGTTGTGCTATAGGGTTTCATTTTTGTTTCATTAACAGTTTATCAGCTTTCCTAAGATTTTCCAGGGAGATGATTTCTAAAGAGCAGTTGAAAAAAATACCTAAATTACTCACGAAGAGACCCAAAGGGCTAGGATCATGAAACAGTGAAATGTGTTTCTGAGTCCAACTGCACACCAGCTATCAGCTACTTAGATCTTGAAAAGAGAACCCTTATCTGTTTAGTAACAGCATTAATGACTGTAGGGTGGCTTAGGAGTGGCCTTTTAAAAGATAAGATAGCAGAATGGTTGTTCAAGGCTGCTCCAACTTTAAGTTTCTATGACAAATGAACCTGTTTTTTTTTTTTTTTTAAGATTTTTTTATTTTATTTATTATTTTTATTCTTGTTTCAGAACCTTTGTTCACTCATTTTTATGGCCGGCTCAGCCCACCTCGAGGGCAGGGCTGGTGCAGCATGTGGTGCCGGGGATCGAACTGCGGTCCCTGAAGCCACCCAAGCTTCCCCAAGCAGGTGCTTTAGACCACTGAGCCATCCCGCTGGGCCCATGAACCTGTTTTTTAAAGTTGTCATCACTGTGCATGGCTTAGGGTTTCCAATTTACTTACGGGTTTATAAAAATCATAGTTCTTTCTAAACAATAGTCAGTGAGCTTACACAAGGTAGACATCAGGAAATCATTCTTAAATTAGGGGTGAGGTCTTTCATACATTTTCTGAGACTTGACTTGTTATGTTGGAACCTTAGAAAAAAACCATAAATGTTGCCAAATGGAGAAAGCGCTGTGACCCAATTTCTCAGTACACATGTACCATTTGCTTTTACAGCCTCTGGCCTCACAGCAGGGGCTGCTTTACTCTGCTTTCAGGGTTGGCTGGTCACACCTTGCTGGTGGAATGCATGCAGGTAGAGCCTGGCATAATCCTAAACCTCAGCATGTTGAAAAAAACTGGGGCTTTGCAAAAGGCCAGATCTCAAGAAAGTTACTGCTTCAAATAAATGTGCCATTTTATACAATTACACCTACTACATCAGAAAAAAAAGTTCTCTCGTGTGAGTGACATTTATATGCCTGCCATTTATACAGAATAGGGCGGTCTGGCATAGCAAGGCTGAAGAGGGCTTGGAAAGCTGAGAATATTCCCTGAATGATAAATGGGGTGGGACTTTAGCATGCTCCGAGTGGCAGTACCTCTCTCTCCACAGCTGGGTAGTCTCCTTATAAAAAGGTGCCTGTGTTATCATGAAAAATGTCGTTACTCAGCTATACCTGTAGCATTAACAACACTTGCAACACATTTCAAAACATCATCTCCTCAGGTAACAAGGCTTTTCACCTGCTAGAACTGGGCTTTGTGGATCCTCTGGACCAACAGCCTTTCAATTTACATCTGAGTTGAGGCTGGGGTATTGGGCCAGGAATGTAGCATCCTCCACATCCTCTGTTATCATAGGATTCATTTCCCACCACACCCATCATCTTTCAAAGAAAGCTCTCAAGTTAGCCACCCCAGGAGGTGGAGGGGGAGGAGGCTAGTTTCCACCTGTCTCTAGACAGGTAAATAGGGTTTTAGTTTCATTTCTCTGTATATTACAATCCAAACAACATTACTCTGGAAAAGCAATTGTTAAAATGCTGAAGGAAACTGAGTTTCAGATCAAAGAGGTTACAGTCTCAGGAGGAATGTCCCGCTGTCGGTCAATAATCAGCCTCGGCAGGGGGAGACATTTCTTCAGTCGGCCTTCTGATTGGCACCAAAGATTCCCACCAACCCAGAAGCAAGCTGCAGAACCAAAGCCAGCCGACCTCCCGAGGCCTTTCTGCACCAGGGGTGGCGGTGATGAGCAATTCCAGGGCGAGAAGCTGGAAGTGCGAGAATCCTGACACATCGCGCTCAGCAGCTTGGGGGCTAAGGGGCTCTGTGGGGTGCTGAGCTCTGAGCAGCGACGGGGCAACCTGGTCTGCGGGCTGAGAGTGGGCGGAGGCAGGCGAGGGATCGCAGGGAGCGCGGAGAGGCGCCGGGCGCCCGGCGAGCTAGGAAACCTCACCTGCGGGAGGGAGGCCTGGTCCTGAGCGGCAGGGCTCGCGAGGAAGCGCGCTTGGAGCAGGCTGGCGCCCGCTGCGCTACCACGGCTATAAGAAGCCTACGAGCAGAGGGAGGGCCCGCTAGATTTCGCAAGAGAAGCGGCGAAGGTTTCCAGGAAGTCTTCGAGCTGGGAATCCCGGACAGCTGGAAGAACCAGAACGTCTTGTGCTGCTATTGTTTTTGATTATTCCCGCGAGGGTATAATACCCGCCCGCCCCAGTCTAGGACCTGCGGTGTGCACGAGCTGATGGAGCTTAGGGAAGCAGAGGAACCCGAAGTTGGACTGCTAGACAGAGCTTCCCCGGCATCTGGCTTACAGGGAAAGGCCCTGTGTCCTCCTCTGCACCAAGTGGTGGCTTTTCAGCGGGGTTCACAGCTGGGGTGATCTTGAGTTTTCAGGTCTTAGGTAGATAAGTCTCTTATTAAAGAAGCCAGCTGAGAAAGATGAGGACAGCTTCTGTACATTTGCCACCTGTATCTCAGGAGCTGCTGCCCGGGTCCCTGGGAATCCCAAACTCCAGGGACTCTGAAGGGCCTTGTATAACTATATAACTTCCTCTCCTATATTCTAAATCGTGACTAGATGATCTGCAACAGCTAATGTGATGTCAATGCTAGGTGTCGCCCTGTACTGGGAATAACAGCAAGAAAAGTGTATCAATGCTTGGTACATATTAAGATGCTTTCCCATACATTTTTGAGGTATAGTTGGTTGAACCCACAAGTGGGGGGTCCCACACAGAAGGAACCTACAGCGTGGAGGGCTGGTGGCCTATGCTATTGGATTGGCGTGTCTTCTGATGTGGATAGACCTTAAAAGTCATGGCCGGGGTAGCTTAAAGTTTCCATAATCTTGATAACTGAGGGAATAAAGCACTTTGGTGCTTCTGGACTCTGCAGGCAGAAACGGAGCCCTCCTACTTAGGCTCTCACTCGGCCATCTGCGTTTCAGCTCTGAGGAAATCACCTCCCTTTTGCTTGGACTGTAACTCTCCCCAGGGCATTTCATGCAGTTAGCACAGGCGCCAAGTCTTCCAGAAGTCTTGCTGGGTCATTAGTTGTAATTAAGTGTTTTTTTGCTCTATACAGTGTAGGTCATGCCTTATCGCAGTGGTTAGGGCTGAGCGTTATTGCAGCTGTACCTGCTCTGCAGGACTGCATGGTTCCAGGGCTGACACTTGGCCCACTCAGCCTGGAATTCTCCACCCACCTGAGCATAGAGCTTCACACATAAGTGCTACTGCATTCATTCACTAATAAGCATACTACAATCTATTATGATTTGCGGAGTTATAGTGTTCTTAGGCCAGGGAAGACTATAAGAAGGTATTCATTGATTTTATAGCATGTAAGTTCCCAGTTTGAAAATTCATAGATAGATAGAGGAGCTTTTGTCCCAGGGAAGAAGGTCTGAAGGTGTGTCCTGAAGGGGCCTGTGGGTGTCCAGCCTGGTGTCTGGTGATAGGCAGACTGGGGGAACTCTGAGTTTCATTTTTTATTTATTGTAATGTATTTAGTACAGGGTCTACAGCATCTCACTACATAGATCTGACTCATAGTGGTCCTCGTGTTTTCGGCCTCCCAAGTGCTGGGATTATGCCCAGTCTCATCCATTGTCTCAGTGCACTTTGCGGGCAGGACCAGCCCAGCAGCCCAGGGATCAAAACCCTGGCCCCTGAGTCTGTCCAAGCAGGCACTTCAATCTGCTGAACTATCTGGCCGGCCTGGGAACGCTGAGTTTTAGACTACAGATCTGGGGTGCAGGGGGCCGGGGAGATAGCTCCATGGCACAAGTGCCTGCCTGGCAAGTGCAAGGTTGTGAGATCAAACTCTGGTCCCTCAAACAAAACAAAACACTGTTGAGTGGAGTGCAGCTGCGCCTTGCTCAGGTGATTTGCTTTGGGTCTAAGATTTGGCTTTAAGCCTCCTTGACTCTCAACACTTTCATCCCAATATTTAACAACCCGAATGAAGACTTTCAGTTGCCAGTGGAATATAAAACAAATAGTTACTGTGAAAAGAAAGTTGTTGGGAGCACAGCCGTTCTGCCCCTCACGTTCTTCCTGAAGGCTCTTCCCAGGCATGCGTTTTACATTTGGTTTTACATTGCTGTTCAATGAAGTGCAGTGGCTTGAGTTCACAGTTTACTGGCAGTGAGTTGAGAGTCAGCTATGTGTAAGGTGACATACAATAATGACTGGGCCTGGTGGCACAAGTCTATGACCCTAGCACTTGTGAGACTGAGACAGGCAAATTGCAAGTTCAAGCCTGGCCTGGTCTACAAAGCAACCTGAAGGCCAGCCTGGACTGCATAGTGATACCTTATCTCAAACAAACAAATAACAAATAATAGTAAATAGCCTTTGTCAGTATCCAACTTTAGAGTCACTTGACTTAACTGTTCTGTGGTTTCACAGTTGATTTTTTCCTTAGGTGTAGTAGGAGTACACAATTAGTCAATCTCTTAGCTTTTCTTTAAACCCCAATACAGCCTTTTCTTTTCTAGGACTTCTCCCCATATGGGGAGAGGCCAGAACCTTTCCCCTTTTGCCCTGGATTTCTCCTTAAAGTGTACCACATCTGACTGTGTATTAGGGCTTTCACAGTTGCTGGCCTGGAGGCAGCTGATTGGCAGTCTATAACATGTGTATGGAAAATTCTTACTAGCAAAACTCATCAGTAAAGATGGATCATTTCCCTCTCTACCACCAGAAGCAGAGAATTGGCAGCTATGCTGCAGGTCAGCTTGACTTGCAGATACTATTTGTATCAAGTTGACTCAGTGACAATTATATTCTCAAATGCTGCTTCCAACTAATAACAGAATCATTACTTTATCACTATTAAGTGAATGAAAAATTTTAAAATTCGATAGGTATGAGGAGATCTATTTCAGTTTTGTAAACTACTGTCTTTTCTAGAGGCAACAAAAGTCCTCAGAAAGGAAGATAAAATTAGTGGGAAATGATGGATGGAAACTTTGCCTTTGTTAGTGCTTGTTTTAAGAGGCACTTGACTCACTTCTGTTGTGAGTCAAGATTAATTTCCTCCAGTAAGCTTGGAAGGGACACACAATTCATAACTCTCCTAGTTTTTCTTAAATCCTCCCTGTTGGGGAAAATTAAACTTTCGAAATATGCCAGTAACCTGAGTAGCCAAGGATTTGCTTTTGGCAGGATTTGTCCTTTTTCTTTGGCCTGATCATCAGAATCTAGATAAGCCTTTCCAGGGGCTGTACGCCATCCAAAGCACCCCTGTTTAGGAATTTCCATGTTCGCTGTATCCTGAATCTTTTCTGCTGCTTCATCACGAACCAGTTGCGGTCTCAAATCCCCGGATGACGGAACTTACACAGACTGTTGGAAACCAGTTTTCATTAAATATTCCTAAGCAATTGAGCAAAAATTGCTTTTAGTATCTTATGTCTCTTTTTCTTCTTTCCAGGAACTCCATTCTGTAGGTGTGGCTTTGGTCACTTTGCTCTATTTCTGCATACCTCTGCTTACAGTGTATCATCTCTTATTATTGGATGGGGCTTCCAACAAAAGCCGGTCTTGAAGGCAACTGACTTGATCATTGTCTTCAAGATGCGTGTGTGTGTGTGTGTGTGTGTGTGTGTGTGTGTGTGTATGAAACTCTCACTGACTTAAAGATTTGCCCTGTTTTTGGAGAAAAATCAGTGTACTCCTAGAAATGTTTCTGTTTAACCTAAAGAAAAGAATCTGTAATAATGGGAAATCTCAGGTCCTCGATGAAATGTCTTTGAGTATGGCTATGATTTTAGATTTTTCCATTGCTGGGACAGAGTACCTGACCTAAAGGAGGGGTTTCTTATGGCGCATTGTTTTAGAAGGTTCCATCTATAGGTGATTGGCTCCAAAGCAGAAGCATGGTGGAAGGCATCTAGGATAAAGATGTTCTCTCCAGGGCAGCTGGGACACAACAGGAGAAGAGGGTCTAGGGACCAGATCTAATCACCAAGATCATGTCCCCACCACCTGCACAGGCACACGCAGAGGTGTGCTTTACTAATCTGCTAAACCCTCTTAATCTAGTCAGGTTGAAATCATAATTTTCATCAGGGTTGCAAGGAATATTTTGTCTTTTGCTTGCTTAGAATCTATGGTTAGGACAAGGGTAAAAATGAAGGATTAGGGTAGGGCAAGTAAGAACAAATGTCTCAGACTTTGCCCTTTGATCCTTACCTGCATCCTGTTGTCCTGGGCCTGTATGCACCCCACTCCCCACCCCCACTAATTATGTGTTTGTTTTCCTTTTATAAACACCCTTGTACAGTCTTGGACCTTGGGATGCAGACTAAACTGACAATATTACTGGAATTTTAAGAGCTTGACTTAGGCCTCTCCAATCAAAGTACAGCCTTTGGCTTAGTGATGGCATGTGACTTGACCTGGACCAATAATAGCTCTTCTAGAAACGTCTGGAAAGGGCAGTTCACCCCTGTTGAATTGCTGGAGTATAAGCCTACATTGCCGGGAAGAGAAAATAAGCTTGAGAGAGAGGAAAAAAAAGAGAAAAGAGTTGGGATGAGACAGAATTTTCTGTTTGAAGTGTAGGGACTTGAGACCTGAAGAGGGCTCTATACCCCTGGATTTTTAGTTATAGAAATTCATAATCAGGTGTCTGTGAAGTATGTGTATGGATGGTCCTAGTTAGTTAATGGGACTAGGTAGGGAAGAATGCCCTGCTCAGGCCAGCTCTCTTATTACATTTCTCCATCCTGCTGTCAGAATAAGAGTGATATTTATGGTTCAAAACAAAACAAAACAAAAGGGAAAAGCAAAAACATGCTGTTTCTTCTCTTTAGAAGATTTGAGACTTGAGAATATAATTGATTTCTGTGACTGAAATTTTTCAGCTACTTCTCAGTACATTTGAAATATAATTTCCTGTCTCAGAAAACCTCCTTTTCTATGTCTTGCCTACTGTGTGGAGAAGCGAGCAAACAGAGGCTCCCTTCCTCCCTCAGCCTCAGAAACTGAAGGGTAAAATGAACTGAGGCCATCAAGTTGGTTTTAACCAATTTCTCATATTTCAGCCAAGCCAGACCAGGAACTAAAACCCAACATTTACCACCCACTTGGACCCAAAAAAAGCACTTATGTGAAAACAGAATACTGGAGAGTGGGCTGGGTGGTGATGTCAGGAATGACCAGAAGAATTTAAAAATGAGACATGCTCTCACGGACCTGGTTGTTACTGTGATGCAGGGGCCTCACATGGCAGGGTCCTGACACTTCAGGGAACTGGTCGTGCATCTTCATTCTTTGTGTATTTGATTAAACACATTTTGGATAGGAAACACAGGTCACCATATAAAATATAGATAGAGGTTTTTACAAAATGATAGGGGGCAGGTAGAATGGAGGGAAAGAAAAAGACTGGGCAAGGGAGGAGAGGAAGAGGGGGAGGGTGATGGGCTCAGAGAGGGAGCGGAAGAGGGAGAAGGGGGGGGAGAGGGATTCGAAGTCAGGCAAGTGCCAAGGTGGCAGTTGCATTGAATGAGGTCTCAGGTTATGTTGATCTGATCAAATGAATCTTTCAAGGAATATCCTTTTCTTTTTCCAAGGCCATTATTCTTGTACAAATGAAACAGCCTGCGTTTATCTACTCCAGAGATGTGAGTCCACCCTAGTCCTTAGATGGATAGCTCACCATGTATCTGAGATCCTGAGGTTTTTCCAAACCTTTACTCATGGTTTGGACTTCGTACAAGGAACTTTATCAAAACACTTAGAGAATGTAACATTCTTTTAAGCTCAAGTCTGAAACCACAAGCTTGTGTGTATTTATCTACAGCTAATGATTAAGAAAAAGAAGGGTGGAAACGCTGTCCTCTCTGGTTTTCAGGTTGTTCATAGTTGCCTGTCTCCAGGCCTGCTAATGTCTAACTTGCTGTCTACCATGGTGACTTGAGAGAAGGTAAGTGTAACAAAGCTGAAGGTCTTAAAAAGACCAATAAATGTCTTAAAAAGTCACTGACAATCCCTGGATGGACACAGCTGCGGCTGCCTGGGAGCTGAAAGGCACATGAAGAATCCCTGTCCTTTGTCTGGCTCCTCTTTTTCCTTGTGACTCCATGAGTCACAAAACTTACTAATTTTGCAGGTTTCTGGGGCATTGTCCATGACCAGCAGAAATCTGGAGGTGGCCCCAGCCACAGCTGTTGACCTCTGATACGTAGTTACTTAGTGATCAGAGATGTTCAAAATAATTTGCAGAGGTGGAGACATACTCATTAATTAATTTATTTTTTGATAAATGCAGTCAGCATTAACAGAGATGATCTTTTGGTAACTTAAAAGCTAAAGACAGGACAACCCAGTCTCCAGGGATTACTGCCAGTACTTAGTATTACTGGTAGTTACTGCCAGTACTGGGTGTTAGTAATAGTTACTTCTAGTATCAAGTATTAGTAGTGGTTTCTGTCAGTACTGGAGTATTCCTGCTGGTTATTCTCTATGCTGCAGTATTCCTGGTGTTTGCTGCCAGTACTAGAAAATTTCTGGTGGGAACTACCAGTAGTGGAGTATTAGTGGTGGTTATTGCTATTGGAGCATTACTACTGATAAAGGCAATGCCAGTCTGGTCAATCTGTGTCTAGGTCTAGTAAAGGAAGTTACTTAGGTTTTAATCAGCTAAAGGGAAGAAGGAAGCTGAAATTAGCATAAAATACTCCATCAAAGGGATAACAAAGGGCAAGATAGTGAAAATATCAAGCCATTTTCCACTACATATTTTTGCCTGTAAAGACCATTGACTCTCTGAGAGTCATTTTTTTCCTGCTGAGAGTGTTTGAAAGATAACAGCAAAGCCTGCTGCCATGCTGATCGTGTAAATTACAGATGATTTGGCAGTACCAAATTTAGATGTTTTCGTATTCACAGATTATTTACCAAACAATTATTTTTGTCTTTCTTGGTTGTTTTTTGCTATGTAAATTTTATTTTAAAGAACTCATTAAAATGCTGAAAGGATGGTTGCAAAGGAGCAAAATTAAAATGCAAAAGGGGTACATTAAAAATAATTTTCTTCTAGACATTGAGTTCCACACAAGCAACCGCGCTGATGATTTACTGAGTTCCTTTCATAGTAAGGCAACACATAGAAAAGGAAATGTATTTATTTTAAAAATGCAGCGGCAACCTAGTAGTCTCATTCTTCTACATCTTGCTTCCCCCTTCAACACGGTAGCTCAGGGATCATTCAAAAGAAAGCAGCAGAACAGTCCTCTTTATAGTTACACACATGCACGTGTAGTTTGCTGTGTTTGTTCCTGTTTACCTGACTCTGCCTTCTGCCCACTGTGCCCATAGCCTTCTAACACAGTGTGATTTCTTTACCAGGTTGATTGCTTGTCTTTCTTTTGGAACTCAGGAGGCATGAGCAGAAAGAAAAATGTGCGTGTGTGTGTTTGTGTGTGTGTGTGTGTGTGTGTGTGTGTGTGTGTGTGTGTGTGATCTGCACATTGCAGTACATAGAACACTTAGAATGATGACAGGCGCACAGAGGGTTTCAATAAATTATGTTGAATGAATGGTTTTGAGGGACAGTCATAGGGTGGTAAAAAACTTATAAAAAGCTATGTAGAAATTTAACATCTTTAAAACCATCTAGTTAAAAATTGCTTGTGAGTTTGAAGTTGTATTTCACCAGCTAAAACAGAATGCCTAAGTACATGGAATACTTCTGATTGCCAAATATTTTTGTATTAAAATTGTTCAGAAGAGGCCAGCTGCCTCTGGTTACTGTACCTCTTGTTGTTTACAGGGTTCTGCCTTCTTTTTAAAGGCTGCTTTTTCATCTATAACCTTTTCATTTAATTACTTTTTTCCCAAATCCCTATCTCTAGTATTTGCATCATTATTCTGTGAGAGTATAATAGGGTTCCTGTTATTTTTTATTTTTAATTTTTTCTGAAGGTGCTTCTGTAGTGACATATTGCTTTTGGAGTCTCTGGGTCAGCAGTTGCAAACAGGCTGTGCACAGATGTCCAACTTCACTCATTATATAGAAGAGCAGACACTTCACTCTTTGCAGTATAGAACTGTGCTGCAGGTCACCAAAACAGTTTTGTTTCCTTACAACTTGGCATCTCTTTTGTGTACAATGTTTCTAGAAAAAAATATGGAAATGTACCCTCAACTGGTATAAAGAAAGACATTTATATCTTTAAAAAAGTAGAGAAAGACTGGACTCCTTCAGACATCTGTATTTGTTGGGCTGCTGGAGGCTCAGGAATATTCTTTTTTTAAAAAAATTATTTATTTATTTACTTGGAACAGGTAAGTTTGTGTACAGGGTCTAACTACCCAGTTCTGACTCATGGTGATCCACTTGCTTCAGCCTCCTCCATGCTGGGATTATAGGTCTACAGTACCATGCCTGAACTTAGTGTGGTCGGCTCAGTGTGCCCGAGGTTCTGGGACCTGCACGGGATGTTGTACACCTGGGTCCTTGAGCCTGCCAGGTAGGCAGGCACTTAAACTGCTGAGCTATTTCCCCAGCTCAGGAATATTCTTAATCTAGGTTTCTTTAAAGTTTTCAAAGCAGCCGGGCGTGGTGGCTCATGCCTGTAATCCCAGCACTCGGGAGGCTGAGGCAGGAGGATTGGTGCGAGTTTGAGACCAGCCTGGACTACAAAAGTGAGCTCAAGGCCAGCCTCAACTGCATAGCAAGATCTTGTCTCAAAAAGACAAAAAAAAAAAAAAATTTCAAAGCAGTATTTAAAATTGATTTTATACCCGGAAAAGTCCAAGAGTAAATAATATTTAAAAGTAGTGGAGAGGTGGGTTATGATTTTTATGTCATTGAAATGTGAATTAATTAAAACTCTGAATCTAAGCTACTTTAACACTGAACCTAAGTCTCAGACCATTCATCACTTAATGGGTATCCCTTAAGATGATCATAAGTAAGAGAGATATTTTGATCGCATCCAAGAAATGGATTAGTTAACTATTTGACAGGATATAAAGTTTTATTTGGAAAGGTAATGAGAAAGGTGGGCTGGAATCTCATTGATTGCTGCCTGAGTCTTGGTGTCACAGTTCTGGAATCTTTTTGGCTGAGGGATAACCTCATTCCTAGGAAAGGGCAACCTGTCTGGGGTGGCTTTAGTCAGGCAGGGTTCTTAGCACTCTAAGTGGTCACAGGCTTGGGACAACAGCTAGTGTTTTGCAGGTAGACTTGGATCCCTTGGAAATCACCCAGGACCATTCTCAGGCTTGAAGGCAGTTAGATTATGAAAACTAAGGGCTAACAAACCTTGTTTTTCCAACTTTTATAAGACATACAGTAAGTGATGGATATATCTCTGTGTAGACCTCAGAAGAGATTTGATTAAAGATTTATAGTAACAAAGGATACTACTGTCTTGGTCACTTTTTACTCATTACTGGAACAAAATACTCTCCACTCAAAATTAAGGAAGGGAAGATTTATTTAGCTCACAGTGGAGGTTTCAGTTCATACTTGGCTGGCTCGAAGGCAGAGTAGCACAAGGAACAAGATAGCAGTTCATGGTGAAGAGCAGAGGAAAGAACAGCAGCTGTGGGATCTATCAAGTCTCTCTCCCTTCCTTCCACACTGACTGCAAGGACCAGAGTTCCTCCAAGGAAGGGGCATGAAGAAGATTCCCTCAACCCTTTTATATATCCTTTTCGGGCAGATTCACTCTAGAGTGGGCCCTCCATGCCCTCAGATGAGGCCCTGCAAGTCCCGCATAGGGGCCTCCACTGCCCAGGGAGGGTCCTCCATGTCCTAAGGGGTGGAGTCGCTGAGTCCATCCACCCAAGCTCCCTACCCCTCAAATTGACACAATGTATCAACCACTACAGATACAAAATTAAAGCCAAACATTGCCTTGCTTTTAGCTACCCATGAGTATCTGTAGATTCGTGTGAAGAGTCATGGCTTATAGCAAAAATGGCTTTCAAGTCCCTGTTTCAGAAGAAAACACAAAATATACTTTTATTTATTTATTTATTTATTTATTTATTTTTGTCTTTTGGAGACAGGGTCTCGCTATGCAGTTGAGGCTGGCCTTGAGCTCACTTTTGTAGCCCAGGCTGGTCTCGAACTCGCATCGATCCTCCTGCCTCAGCCTCCCAAGTACTGGGATTACAGGCGTGCGCCACCACGCCCGGCAAAATATACTTTTAAAGAGAAGCAGGCAAAGGTTCAGGATTTTCATTTCCTGTCTTCACAGTGGTGATCTCTGGCTGCACCATGATCTTATTGTTCTTCCTTGAGAGACCTTATCCTCCTTAATCTCAAGGAAGAAGAGTCAAAAGGTCTCTCTCTCTCTCTCTCTCTCTCCCTTCCTCCCTCTCTTTATCTCTCTCTCTTAAATGTTAACAATTCTACTCTGTGGCTATACTTTCCTATTGGATGTTTAAGATGGTGTAGGTAATCAAAATGAACTTTAAACAGTTTTTAGGTTCAGTTAAGTCTTTTCAGGGTACCCCAGAAATTTAAACAATTTGCCAAATCTTGTCAAAATCTGTTTCCTAGAATTGAAGGGTTATTATTGCTATTAGTGGGAGTCGATGTCTGTCAGCTCCCCTTGAAAGGAGGCCAAGTAAAGGATGACTGAGAAACCCAAACTGACTTGAGAAACCTCATGGATTTAGCTTTAGGTGTGCCCTGCAATCTTACTAAGGGATGTTTTAATAGTGATCACACCAACACCACTATTAATAAAACTGTTTACATAAAGCTCTTCTGCAAAGTTTACCAAAATGTATTGACATTTAAACAACCCACTGATGGAGGGCTGGCAAGTGAGGAGGGACAAGGCAGATTTGGGGCAATATGTTTGGAAGGTTGAATGACATCATGAGTTGCTAAAGGAGTTTGAACGTCTCAAGTTACACTCCAAGGCCATCAGTTACAGAAAGGCAGAACAGAAGGGGTTTACCCAGAGGACTGAGTGTTCTGTTTTTGGGCCTGCTGGGCATGTCCACTTGGTCTTCGTTGACATTCTGAGCAGGTTTCTATTTAAAAATTTTAATTTCTCCCTTGAAACTTAGCTTTCATAGATCTTCAGGGGAAAAAAAATATTCATTTTGTGTGGCTTCCTTTGCTGTCAACACCTATCCTACATATGTACCTTCCGGGAGAAAGAGGAGTGACTTTGTATAATGCATTTAGGAATCTGGTAGTTATCATCAACTGTGAATTCACTACCAGTAGCTGTGCTAAGAATTGTGGGTGATGCCAAAAGAGAACAAAATAAAATTCTTAAAAACATTTGATTGATTTCAAAGTAAATGTAACAAGAATAATACATCTATAAAGAATTATTATCATTAAGCAGGAACGAATTGATTGACACAATGCTCACTCATGTGTTTCTAATTTTTGGGTGACAACATATTTTTTCCTTTAAAGACATGGAATTATTTATGAGGTTGTATGTAGGCATAAAGGCTACATTTGCATCCTTTTGGCATTTGTCTTTAAAAAAGTACGTGAAGTCCACTGAGTTAAAAAACGAATGTACACATTACACTGTCATGTAATCTTCCCTTCTTGAACAATAGCTGGTAGTATTAGTTGTGCAATTTAAATTAAATTTTCTTCTCGTGGTACATGGAGAATCCATTCTGCAAATACTTTATGGCTCTGTAAAAATAAAAAAATTGGCTTTGTATCACACATAAATTATTTAAGTCTCACAAAGAGTTAACTGGAGCACAAATATAGACAGCATGTTTAGACAATATAGATCTAGCTCAGTGTGGGGTGAAGCATTTCACTTAACAGTTGGAAACACCCTTTGGCAGCAGTGGCCAAGAGCATCATCCTGCTTGCCCATCCTAGGCTGATCCACACCTTCGTGATGGTGTGGGTTCATGGGACTGCAGAGGCACCTGCCAGGAGTGCTAGGTTGTTGGGTTTATAATTTCTCCAAGTATCTGAAATACTTCCATTTTCTGTCTAGTCATGCAGTCTGCATCAATTCTGTTATTATTATGTACCTGCATGTGCCCTCTATATTTCTTGTACAAATTTTCAAATGTCAGTAATTTATGATGTGCAGTTAAAAAAGATACTGAGATATTTTCTAATGTAATCTGTAAGAGAAAAATGATTTATGACCTGTACTGTCATAAGATCATATTTTCACTAGGAATTCCTGTGCTAGAGTGTGTATGGTTTTTAAGAATCTGTGGTGCAGTAGGTTGAATTTTGTCCTTTAGAAAGATGTCTGGTCCTAATCCCTGGTACCTACGATGTGATTTTATTGCATACAGGGACTTTAGGGATATGACTGGTTAAGGATCTAGATGCAAGATAATATCTACAGCCTCCAGATGGACATGCCTGACTTCCCCAGCATGAAGATGTGTCTTGGGCTGTATATAAGGTATACAATACAGGTAATGGATGTAACAGACAACCTCCTTTATTTGAAATTTTTATTAGAACAGATATGCCCAAACTGCAGACTTCAGATTGGATATGTGTTAGGGTTGAGACTAAGTCTAGTTACTGGCATCCTTGTAGGAGAAACAAAAGGAAAATTTGATACACAAACACACAGGGAGAAGTAGGGTGTGTTAAACAGTTAGAGGTGAGAGTTGTGTAGCTCTGAAACAAAGAATGCTAATCAGAGAGAGCCAAGCTTGCTAACATCACTATGCCAGCCTTCTGTCCTCTGCAGCTAGGAGAATAATTTTTTTTCCTTCTTATTTTTTTTTCTTGTTTCAGAACTTTTGTTTGTTTATTTTTATGGCTGGCTCAGCCTGCCCCCAGGGCAGGGCTGGTGCAGCATGTGGTGCTGAGGATGGAACCACAGTCCCTGCAGCCGCCCAAGCTTTCCTAAGCAGGCGCTTTAGACTACTGAGCCATCCTGCCGGGCCTTTTTTTTTTTTTTGTGGGACCAGGGTTCAAACTCGCAACCTTGCACTTGCCAGGCAGGCAGTTATGCCATGGAGCTATCTTCCCTGCCCTGAGAATAATTTTTTATTGTCTTAAGCCATCAATTTTTGTGTGCGTTTTTTAAAAGAATAGCTCTAGAAAAGGACTCCACTTGGTTCTAGGTGGAAATCATGAGTTCTGGCTGGAGGGCGGTTGTGAAGACTCTTTTCTGATTGTGACCACAACTTCCCTCACACTGTTTCTTGACTCACGTGTCACCAGCTGTCCCCTGGCTGGGGTGGCTGCTTCCACCACCCTTTAAAGGAAAAACAACCCACTTCCAACAACCAATGAGCTATAGAGAAATATGTAGTTTGATGGTTTTGCTTTTCAAATATTTCCTGTGTATTTTATATTACTCAGGTTAAAATTTCCACTGGCCAATTTTGAATTCCGAGCAAACTAAAATCTATCTTTTGTGTAGAATCTGGAGCCTATAGAAAAGTTTTAATGACAATTATGCATCCAGAAGACAGATTTGGGAACACTCTTAGAGATTTAGGGCTACCATTTGTTTCTTCTTCTTCATTATTATTAATTATTATTATTATTATTATTATTAATTATTTTGCAGACAGGGTCTCACTGTGTAGTTCAGGATGGCTTCAAGTTTGCAGTGATACTCCTGCCTCAGCCTCCCTATTACAGGCACACACTATACATCTGACTTATATTATAGGTTTTTTTTTATGAGCAGAACATATTTTTTAAGGGAAAGAAAGCTCCTGTCCAAGAGAGGGATAGGAGGGGGGGGTCCGAGTGGGTTTCTTCCCCATATTATAGGTTCTTAAGCACATTGAAAGTCACGTTATCTTGGGGTAACGGAAGGAATGCTACTACACTGCCATTGCCAGTCTTTCTGGGAGTCAGTTTTGTGGTAAAGTAAATTTCTTGGAGGTTACTTCTCCTGGTCTGCCAGTGGTTTGCCATAGCCACAAACTATAATCATCTTGTCAGCTGAAGCCATTGTTCAGTTCCTGTACTGTTTCAAAACTCAGTCAAGTCCTAATAGTAGTTCCGAGACATGAAAGCTTGTGTTCATTTTGTTAGCAGTCAATCAGTGTGCACTAATCATATTTGTAGTTTTTATAAAAGGGGCACCAGGGGTTCTTAACTTGGCCTTTGTGTTTTCAGATGGGGTGAGGTAATCTTTTCTGTGCTCAAATTAAAACTGAGAATTTCTTTCAACCATGAATCTAGGCTATAAGCCACAGAGCCATGGCCTACTACATTATGCTCTACTGCTTATCACAGTAGAAATCTCTGGTATGTTTGTCCTATCCCCCCACTTATGCCGTAGTCATCTTCAAATTTATAATAATGAAAATTATTTAATATATTAATAGTTACATATTACTGTGTCACAAATTTTCTTTTAATATTTTGATAACTGTACCTAACTGATTTTCAATTTAATTTGCTTTTGTAAGGCTATTCTATTTACGTATAAGTATTATTCTGAGGAGTAAACATACTTCAATACACCACTGAAGAGGTTATGGTAAAGGAAATTTGACCTTCATGTTATCTCTTAGAAAGAAAATAGGGTCTGTGGCCACTAAGCCATTTGCGCCTTCAGAAAACTGGGTTAGGTTTTTCAGCTCATTTTCTTTTAAAGGTATAGTTGAATGACAGTAGAAACCTTTCGACTTTCCAAAATGACCCAAGTTCCTTAATTACATTTTCTTTATTATCACATGGAACCTATATTATTAGGTTTTCTGCCAAAGGGTGCAGTAGGTTATGGTCATAAATCATCTGTAGCTCTCAATTTGGGCTTTGCCTCAGTTAGGATATTTACTTCGTTTGGCTTACATATTGACCTGCCTCTTTTGATTTGTCACTGGAAATGGGAAGCATGCACCTCTTCCAATGCTAGTGCTAGAAGGCACAAAGTGCTTTTGTAGTTCATGAAGCAATAGTGTCCTGGAATTTCCTTTATGGAAGTGAAAATGCTGTGCCTCATGATAGTGAGGTATTCTGCGGATGGTGTAGCTTTTTGAGTGTACAGGTACATGTCCAAAGGTCCTGACACTGCATTTCCTTCTCTGATGTTCAAGGCAGGCAAAGTTTGTTATTTTTGGCTTTCTTTAGGGCAAACTGAATTTCTTTAGGGCAAAAGAATGCTATTTCCGAATTTGTTCTGGAAAACTATTAGGGATGGAAATATCTATGAATCTTTTGCATGCGTATAGAATCGCTTGCTAGGTCAACATTGTTTGGTAAGTCCTGAACATCCTCCAGGTTCATGCCGGATTAGTTTGAATGTACTCAAGTTATATGTTAGTCTGTTTTGTGCGTCTGGTTTGGTAGTACTTCTAGCTGAAAATAGCTGTTCACAAGCATAGGACGACCCAAACAAGGTAAGAAAAGTGATCCCAAGTGTTTTTACCAACTCAGAATTACTTGGTAGAGAATTCCACACTGTAAGGATTTTATTTTCAGAAGTACCAACAGTGCTGTCCTTTCTTATCCCTTCCCACTGTGTTCTTTAACTTCCCAAGTGCTGCATGCAGGCTATCGAATGCTGTTTTAGTTTCTTTTTACTTGTTGCTGGAACAAATACCCAACACCAAAAATGAAGCAAGGAAAGGTTTATTTAGCCCACAGTTACTGGAGGTTTCAGTCCATACTCGGCTAGATCCAAGGCAGAAAGGCACATGGCAGAGAGCAGCAGTTCATGGCAACAGAACAGCTACAATGGCAACAGAGGCAACCGACCAACCAATCAGAGCAGCAGAGCAACAGCCTGAGTCTGTCTCAATGTCTCTCTTTATATTACATTCAGGGTCTCCACCTCAGCCTATCCACCTTAGGCTACACCCATGATCCCAAAAGTACTTAAACTCATAATCCCAGGGATCATGAATCAAGTCTCAAACTCTAGAAGTCTCTGCCCAATGATTGCATGAGGCTTTGAGGGGACAAATAGACATAAACCATAACAAATGCATTCTTGCTTTTCCAGATAGAGAGCTTTCTTGAAATCGCAATAGTTCTATATCCACATTTCCAAAATCTAATCAGTGTAAGCAAGAAAGGTCAAGTTCTTCAAATTTGGCTTTATCTGGAGAAATAAGCAAGTACAGGATTGCTTCTATTTTATGTAACTATAGAAAATCTGCTATTAAAATTCTCCTTTGCAGCTGTTACAATACTGGAGAATTTCTTGTAGATTTCCTGATGTCTTGAAGAATTGTCTGCACATGTTTTAGAATTTTCTAAATGCATTTTTAGATTTAGAAAATATTTCAGCTGCCCATTTTCAGAATTTTTCAGAACCTGCAGTTTTCTCCAAAATGTTTGATAGCACAAAACATCCTTTCTACCATTTTCCCTATACCTTGTAGATTCTGTACATTGAAGTGTAGTGTAAAATCTATAAAAACATGAAGTTGATAGGCTATACCATGTCAGTGAGCTTTGGATACTCTTATCCTTTTTCATTTATAAGCAGTCTAATTTCATCCAAGCAGGCTACAAACATCTCCAGGACTCATCCTCTGCTCAGCCACTGAACATTACTGTATCTGAACGTCATCAAGAAGTACTTGACATTATCAAATATTAAGGACGTGACCATGACGTAATTCACCATTTTTGTGATATCTCATTGTTTGCTACTTTCCCCAGCACAAAAAATCTGCTTGATATATGATACAATGAAGCTGAATGTCTGGGTGTTTTGCTTCTTAAACAAAGAGTGGAATGGAACCAAATGTTGTCCCCATCACATCAGGTGTCCTGTGCTAGTAATTGAAACCCCTTCTGGTCTTACGTCTTATGACAAAAATCCCTCTATCATGGCATTGTACATACCTATTCCTTATATTTTTCTGGGCAAAGATATCAGCTTTTCGAGCTCTTTTCATATGTTGTCATCAACAACACAGCTCAAAATGACTTTGCATGATTATTTATATCCGTGCTTTCATCCCACTTGACACGTGCAGGACTTCATCTTCAACAGTATTTCTGCTTAGTAGCATCTCAGAGATGCATTGTGTAATTTCACACTTTTTTTGGGAAATCATGATAAAGGGGATCACTCCCAGATCACATGGCCATTTTGGTAAAATCCTCATCAGAGAGGATCCTATAATTTTTGCTATGCACAGTGAAGTCTGAAAGTTGGCATCTGTCACATAATTTGTTTTAGAAAGAGTTGCAAAAGCTAAGGTACTGGAAATATTTCCTCACTTTCCTTTCAGTTTCACCAAGTTAGGCAACACTTCTGTGGTTGATGTCAAAGTGCCATCACATTTAGTATGTGACACTCAACATCTTCATGACACAGAATATGTAACACTGTGATCTACTGATCCTCAGTTTTGCTTTTTGTGTATTCATTTTTTTGGTGTTCAAGACTTAGAATCTAAGGGGCTGGGGAAATAGCTCAGTAGAATAAATGCTTGCCTGGCAAGCGCAAGGGCCTGAGTTCAAT
>PVJA010027501.1:0-28467 GCA_004027025.1 Myocastor coypus | reverse complement strand
GGGGGATCAGACACTACCTCTCCTGACAATATCATGGTGGTCACCCCACAACCTTCCTATGGGACTCCAGGCACAAAATTGTGAGCAGGCACTGCATCACAGCACCACCTGAAAAGCACACAAAACGCTGGCAGACAGGGTTTATTCCAGGGTTGAAGAGCCTACTTTTACGCCCAGGTTTCTAAGTAAATATTCTCATCTTTGGCTTTTCGTTGGCAGGTTTGTCTCAGTTCCTGGGGGGCGGGGAGCTGTCTGCTGTCCCTTCCTAACTGGTTTGAGCTTGAGAAGTGATCATGTCTTTCTTTTTCCTGTCCTTGGCCACTTTAGCAGGTCCTTCGGAACTCACTCTTGCTCCTCTATCTGAAAGCAACAAAACTGACAGCTTCATATTTGTACAATATTTTTCACTACTTCTTCTTTTTTTTTTTTTTTTTTCTTTTTGTCTTTTTGAGACAGGGTCTCACTATGCAGTTCAGGCTGGCCTTGAGCTCACTTTTGTAGCCCAGGCTGGTCTCGAACTCACACCGATCCTCCTGCCTCAGCCTCCCAAGTGCTGGGATTACAGGCGTGCGCCACCATGCCCGGCTCACTACTTCTTTTAAGTTCCCCCTACTTATTCTCCTCTCTTGACACATGGAAAACTGAGGTACACACTGAAGAAGATAATGAACGCAGACCCTCGTACTCAGTAATAACAGGTGAGTACTGATGGGTTCTTGAGAATCGGGCACTGTGCTTGGCACTCCCTACACATTCTCAGTCCCTCCAGAATCCTTATTAAAAAGATACAGCTGCAACGCATTATTTTCAAGGTGGAACGCTGGAAGACAGGTTAGTTAGGTATGGTTGGAACAATGCTGTAAGGCCGAGGCCACACCTTTTCCAAGGCATTCAGCAGAAGCATGGCTGTAGGTAAGACCTCCGGGAGTTTCTAGGAGGTGAGTGAGCAGCACTAAGCAGGACTCAGTCTGTGTGGCTTCACTGCATGAGCATCTCACCCTTCTTGTACCTAGTGGTTCTTCCCTAGGTGAGTTCTTCTCACAGAGATGGTGGAGACAAAAGCCTCCAAGTGGATTGTAGGAGGTCATATGGACCCCAGCCTCAGTGCTAGCAGAGGGACACTTCTACCACATCAACTATCAGCCACAGCAAGCTGTGCAATGAGTGCACAGTTAGTGGGGCAGTACACACTACTTAGGATAAAGGCACTGCAGATGGAGGGAAGGGAGGCCAGAGCTCAGAGTAGCTAAAGGGTGGGATTAGACTTGGAAGGATACTATCCGAGCTCAAAATCCAAGTTCTTAATGACTATATTACATCAATGGGGCTTAAGCAAGGGTCAGTGTAGCATATTAAGTTTGTTTTTCAGAAAGCTTTTATTAATATGTTTGCCCTATATAAAAATACACTCATTAGGTGGAATTGATACATGTACACATTGCATCTTGATGATTTTTCCCTTCTTCTAACCTCCCTCCCATTCCCGTCATCCTCAGGGCCCCTTTCCATCTCGTAGGACAGCCTATCTCAAAGGGCCACAATGGTTGTCTACCAATTCAGTTGGATTAACATAGACCAGTAAGTGACTATGGGTGAGGAAAGCTATGAGCAAGAAATTGTGAAGGAATAAGAAATGGACATGAACGGGAGGACAGAGCTACAGCTACGTTAGCTCACAATGGCACTGTGCTATGTGAAGGTTTCTTAGGTTTTACTTCATCACTTCAGAAGATATGAACAAGACACCCCATTCCACCATGGGAGGTGTCTATTGTATGTATCATGTGTTTTCAGACCCATAGTCATTTTTAAGTAGTTATTTAGGAGCTGAATCCCATTGAAATATTGCACCTGACTTTAGATATCAGGGCACTGCTCTGCTGGAAGGGGTGAAGAGCTAGAAACATCATCTTCTAACTCTGAGAGGAACATCGAGGGTGCAATGCCACCCCTGAAGAAGCAGAGGAAAGAAAGTCAAGGGAAATGGAACTGAGTCTTTAAAATGACCTTGCATGACAAATAGGATTCCAACGAAACAACAGAGGTGAGGAGTACAGAGAGATAACTAAACACAAACCTTGCCTTACTAGAGGACAGAGAATCATTTTCTGTTACATTGCTCCTCAGCCTAGAGCAAGACTGGTAGTGTCAGCCAAACAGAATTTCCTTAGATAGTGACTTGTGTCAAGATTAGGCATCAAATGTCTTCCTCCAGCAGGAAGTCAGGAAAGAAGAGGACATTGGAAAAGGAGGTGACTAACTCCCCAGGAAGAAGCAGCTCCTACTCATTGTATGATGTTCTGTCTCTCTCTCTCCTCTTGAAGTGATTTATTTGGATAATGATCCTGCTCTTCATGTCTTTTTTTCTAACCTGAAACAATAGGTAAGGACTTAATGATAACTTGTTCTTTACTCCTCAGGGTGCATGCATGTGTGTGTGTGTGTGTGTGTGTGTGTGTGTGTGTGTGTGTGTGTGTGTGCTTTATGTCTGTCACAGAGAAATCTATCTTACAGACGGAGAGAAGTGGAAAGACAGCTCATGGAAGACTGGGAGTGACTGTGGGACAAGCCAAAGGGCACCAATAAAGAGAGGAAAAATAGCAGGTTCTAAGGTTCTTCTGTGAGAAAGGAGACAGGCCTTTTTTTTCCTAGGACTTCAGTGAAGCATGGGTCTATGTGTGAGTGCAGAGATCCAGCAAGCAGCCAAGATGTGGAGGCATATTTTGTACCTGGCTATCTCCTCCTTCCTGGCCCTCTAGGCCAACTGTTCTCCTTGAGAGGTAAACTTCTCTATCAAGCCCCCATGAGACACCTGTGAGATTCCCAAAGAACAGAGTACTCAGAAGCCAGGAGCTCAAAGACAGAACGCCAGAACTATTTGGTCACTGCCTATTTGAGGTTCTTTCTTATTGCAGAGAAACGATGCTTGACATCCAAAGTTTGAAGGAGGAGAGGTTTCATTTGTCTTGTGTTTCAGTAGTTGGGTCCATGGTTGGCTAACTCAAATGTAGCATTGATGGCATGGTGAAAAATTCTACTCGCATCATGGTGGCCAGAAAGTGGAGAGAGAAGGGAAGGACCTGGGTAGGAGACATTCCTTTTCAGGTCACACCCTGGGGGCCCACCTCTCCTGACTAGGCCCAACCTCCTAAAACCAAGTCAGCCTGTAGGGTGCCCAGCATCCAATTCTCTTCCAAATGACTTGCCTTCACATTCATTAAGTTTACTGGGGACCCTCTTGATCAAATCTATAACAAGCCAATCACATCAGACCTAGGCAAGACAGTCAATAAGGAGGAGGGACCTCTTGCATGCCTCCTTTTCGTGCTGTTACTTTTTGGACAGAATGTTCTTCCTGTATTGCAACATTTTGCACAAAACATAAGGCTGTGGCAAGAAGAATTATAGTTTTAACTCACATTTGCTGAACACTTATTCCGTTTCTAGGGAAGATGGTCCAGGGTGCAAAAGTGACTTTGTCCTGGAAAGTCGGCATCATTCAGAGCACTTTATAAGCATTCACTCACTTGACTTCTCCCTAAACAGTTAAAGGCAGGGCCTCTCGTTAGTTGTATTTTATCAACCAGGTAGCTGGAACTCAGTGCCAACATCTTATCTCAGGTGCACAGCCATGAGGAGATTCCATGGAGCTTTGAACTGGATAACACCCCATCAGAGGTTTTTGTTTGACATTTTCCAGTAGCATGGTTCACATGAAACCTGGGAATGACCTGAAGAATTTGTGTATGTATGCACATTGTTCTCCAGTAGGCTCTATGAGTGGAAGACTTTGGCTTTACTTTAGGGAACCCTGAGCTTAATTTGGGATATCTGCCCAGCACATACTTGAGAAATAAATTTTATCAGTGTTCACTCAAGAAACAGATTTAATATAAGATACATTAAACATATAAGGATTTACAAGGTAGGCTTATACTGGCCAGCTGCAGAGCCAGCTATGGAAAGGTATAAAAGGGCTGTCTGTGCCCTGAGAGATCCAAGGGGTCTGCTAAAAGTTAAAAGCCCGGAGGTCACTGTAGTGTCCTGAGCAAGGAGCTCACTGTAGTGTCCTGAGCCAGTCTGAGTCAGGAGGCTGAAGGGCCTGCTACGGAAGCTGGGAGACTTCACCCAACGTGAGGGTGAAGATGTCAGTTTCCTGCTTCTTGCCCTTGTTTATCCCATTTAGGCTCAAGCCCATGGGCTGCTGTCACTCATACCTGGGCAAGGCACCATCCTATGAATTCCTTCAGCCACACGGAGAACTGCTCCAAAGTAGAGGGGCATTTCTTACTCAAAGGGATAGAATCAACCAACTATCACATAAATTATTTTCCCATTGGGGGCACATCATGCCTTGAACCTGATAATTTGGATCCTGAGCTCTGTGGAGAGAAGCTGTACTTTTGCTGGCGGTGGACAGCAATGGCTTCCCCAACCCCTGGGTCCTGAGAGTAGAACCCAAGGCCCCCAGAATGCCAGATAATAGCTCTATCATAAACCCTCCGCTGTGGCTTTTTGACTAACTAATGTTTTCTCATTCTTCCCCCCAAACAAATAGGAACACTGGGATTTCATTTTCAGTTACAATCTCTGCGGCTGGGGGAGCTGGGCTATGTATGCATAGGTGAGCATCTTGGATCTGCGTGGCAGCATATTCCAACTTCCTAACCCCAGAGGCCCAGTCAGTCCCTTTCTGAGAATTTTATTAGAGCTCTGGAAAGGGGTCACTTTCTCTCCAAAGCAATAGAGAAGATAGCATCAAGGCCTTAAGTGAAGGGGGTTATTACTTTGCCCCATAGAACAAGAGTCTGCCTCAATAAAACCAACAGTATAAAAGCAGATGCAAACTTAATTAGGCAAGCTCATTAAACCCTGATCACATCTACAGAACGCTGGTGTCCTTCTGTCACAGCACTCCCTAAACCTTTTAGTTAGATGAACTAATAAATTTACCCTCCTCCCTTCTGTTTAAACCAAGTTTTTTTTTTCCAGGCTTTTGTATCATATATATATACACATATATATATATATACCTGTGCTTTCCTCTGTCTCTGAATTCCATTTCTGTCACAGGCTGGGCCGTGGGAGTTCCCCTATAAAAGGGGAGAGTGGCAGCCTCTTCCTCCAGCATCTGAGGGAGTGCTTGCTCAGGTTTGTTGATTCTTTGCTTTCTCCATGGATTCCCAGCCTTATCCTAACACCACACCCCATGCCCTTCTGCCTCATAAGAGACATTGAGGTTATTTGTAATTACAAAAGCATGACCAAGAGGAAAATCCATAGCTATTGTTAGAATCTCAAATTAAAGAACATGCCTTGCATGGATCTAAGATCATGTGGGCACTTGGACTATTTCCAATTTCTGCTCAAGTTGCCCTGCCACTAAAGGTGACCCCTCCCCAGCCCCGCAGAAATACCATGTTAATCGTTCTTTCCACTTCATACACCATGGTCGCTACTTCACATAACATGAAATATTTACTTTGTTTTGAATTAGATTCTGACATTGTTTAAAAAGGCCCTATTCTTCTTACTTCTTTCCCCTTTCTACAAAAAATGTAAGTTCAGATGCTCCTACCTACCCAGTGGCAGCTCTGTTTAATTAGGAGCCAAGTCCTCTCTCTAATTGGAGATTTCCCAGGGTAGGCTCCCCAGAGAGCCTGCATCAGTATCACCCATTGACTCAGAAGCTTTAAGGGAGGCTCAGCAACTCATGTGTTAATGAACCTTCCACAAGATTCTGATGTTCATTAATGTTGGAAAATTATAAGTTTAGCTTTCTGCTACTAAATGTGTAATAGTTTAACAACTAACAGTATCAGTATCTCCTGAAAAACTGCCAAACATAAAATTTCATGTCCCACCACTTACCTACTGATGAGGCCAAGAATCTGTGTTTTGACAAGCGCTGCTGGTGACTTATGTACTCTAAAGCAGTGCTACCTAAACTTCTGACACTATCAAATTACCAGGGATTTTGTTCATAGCAAGGACTGATGTCCAAGAATTTCAATTTTTAGTAGTCTGTCCCAGCCCAAGGTCCATAGGTTACGTTCTGAGTAGACAGTGCTGCTCCCAGACTTCAGGAACAGTGCAGAAAGGAAAGTGGGGAACATCCCCAGAACCACTACACAGCCTTCTTCCCAAAACAGGCAGGATGATTCTGTTTTTATGTGACTTATATATCAAGCTTCAAGGTAAATTTTTATTTTATTTGAAATAAGACTGCTGCTGCAAAACAAATCTTTTAAGCCACAGCCTTAGAGAAGATAGTCAACCTTTAAAGTGATAGACTTGTGAACCTAATTATAAAGTAAATGTCATAGGGTAAATTAGTGTATGTGCAGGAGGAAACTGGTGGGGATTATAGGTTTGAACTTTTAAAAAGCTTTTACCAAGTTCCCATATTGAATAAGGTTTCAAATACGAGATGGTGACAGGTTCTTGTGACTCAGTACCTGATTTTAAGAAAGAAAACCAGCCCCAGCTTCCCGCTGACACCTTAGTGTGCTGGTTCTGCGTGCCCTACTTCCTACCTGAGACCCCATGGTTTTTCATTTTCCATTCTACTCCTCTTCTGGTTCTCGTGGATCTGTGAGTCCATTTCCAGCGCCACCACACGTTCTCCACCAGAGATGGGACAAAGGAGGCTGAAGATGCAATCTCATGATCCCATAATAACAGTTTTCCTAATCAACCACTCTCAATAATTTCAACCTTTCCTTTTTCCATATTTCCATAATCAAATGAATTTCGCACTGAGTCTTTTGGAATAATGTTTCTGGTTCCTGAACTTTTGTTTTCCTTTCCTGCCACTCAGCTTAGATTTCATGCAATTGATGTGAGTATAGTATACGTAGCAGTTCAGCCTCCCACCTCTCCTCCAGCGGTCTCACTGCAATTCATCCCTCCACGCTAATCTTCACCATGCCCCACCTGCCCCTGGGCTGGGTGTGGGTACCCTCCAAGGCTTATAAATAAAATCTACACCCCTATTTGGCATTGAGGAGTTTGGAGTACCTGGGTCTAATCCATCTCTCTATTACGTCAGGATGGTCTTTGTAGTATCCTGAATTTGCCTGGAAACAAACTCATGCAGATCCATAATTTCACATTATTCTTTGTCTTTTCTTTCATTCTTTCTTTCTTTCTTTCTTTCTTTCTTTCTTTCTTTCTTTCTTTCTGGGAAGGGTCTACAGGGGGTTCAGGGTCTCACTACTAGATCAGACTCGTAGTCATCTGCCTATTTACAGCCTCCCAAGAGCTGGGATTACAGGAGTGCGTCACCACACCCAGTCTCAATTGCAGTCGCGGGGCTCCCTGGAGGCTGGGCCTACACTGCAGGCCCAGGGATGGAACCCCCAGCCCCTGCACCTGTTTGCATCATCTGTGTTTCTGCGATTGTTTTTATAACATCTATGTGGAAAGGAAGGGCTCTGTCCATCTGTGATTATATGCACTATTTTGGAACTGACTTTCACAAGTTTGTTTTTAAAAAACAAAGAAAAACATCTTTAACATAGCCACCATTAAAGTTTATTAGAACCTTGTTTTTTTATATTATTTTACATGAATGAGTCCTTAGAAAGAAATAAACTTCTTTTCAAAGTAACTAAGACTGCAATCTCACAGCAAGATGAAAAAACTATACTAAGTAGTGATTATTTCTCTTGAAGCCTTTATCATAATGCCAATTACTTCAAAATTTACAAGTCGACAAAGGTTAATTTCTTCATTATTCCTTCCGTAAGAGGTCTGACAAGAACTGCACACTTTCGCAAAGTAAGTTTTATCTTAAACAAAGCTCTTCATAATCTAGAATGAGAACATCTTTCACATAGGAATATTTCATTCATAGACTATTCATAATCGCCAGGCATATATTCTAAATATTGAATAATAGCAATATTTATATTAAGGTCATTATTATGAAATTATGAGGGTCTTGGTGGCAATTCTAGAGCGGCTTGTCTTGCATAGCATTTCCCAGAGGAATGTCCAGAGTCGAGGATGTGTGTTCAACTGACTTATTAAGGGGGCGTTGTCAGGAGAAACAGTCAAAGAAGCAGGAGAGGACAGAAAAAGGGAAGGACTGCTTAGGCTGCAGCCTCTGGGGAAGCTCTGTGAAGAGGAGCTTATCCCTTGGGGGGTCTCTGAACACAAGTTATGTAACTTAGAGGCCCTACTCCAGAGGTACGAGGCTGCTGCACTCTTGGAAGCATCAGTTACCAAGCAAGCAAGGGCTGGAGATTCCTGGTGGTGGTTGGGATAACCACCTTCCTTCCAGCTCCCTGTGGCTGAAGTTAAATTATGTGTATAATACGAGAGTGGTCATGCGTAAAGGAATGTGTGATCTGTTGGAGGCCAAAACACCTTGAAGATGGAAAAAGATGCAGGTTAAGGGTCCAAGGGATCACAGCGAAGCATTGATCACTTGCACTAGAGAGGATTTCAGACACCCTGAAACCCAAAATTCCTACTCCAGTGAATGATCTGCTCAATCAACAGCTGTATTTTTATGATACTGGAGATCTAATCCAGGGCCTTTGTGTTGTTCTACATTCCCAGCTGTTTTTAAATTTTTTGTGTTTTAATATTGAGGGACTTGATAAGTTATTAAATTGTCCAGGCTGGGCTGAGTTGAAACTTGTAATCTTCCCTAGATACTTGGAAGTAGGAAAAGCACGATGAAATGAGAAGGGAACAAGGGAGGAAGGTGGAGGAAGGGAAGGAAGGAAAAAGGAAAAGAAAAAGAATAGAAAGGCAAAATGAAAACAAAGCTCTTACAAATAGGGAGTAGGAGAAGCACTGAAAGGAGGGGAAGGGAATGCGGAAAAATGAAGAATCAAGGTATATTATGGATAGGCAGAAATTCCATATGATGAATGTGATCATTATGTATGTATGACAAATACATTCTAGTAAAAAAAAAAAGTTAAAAAATAGAACAAAGCTGGGCTGGGGAGCTAGCTCAGTGGTCTAAGTGCCTGCCTGATAAGTGCAAGAACCTGGGCTCGATCTTTGGTATTGCATGTTGTGCCGGCCCCACACACAGTGGAGGCCACTGAAACTGGGCATGGTGGTGCATGCCTGTAATTCCAGCACTGGGGAGGCTAAGATAGGAGGATCACTATGAGCCCAAGTTGTGTAACAAGACTCTGTACTAAACAAATAAATAGAAAAGATTTTTAAATATTAAAAAAAAAAAAAAAACAACCTTGTGATCCTCCTGCCTCAGGCTCTGAGAGTGCTGGTGTTGCAGGAATGTGCTGACACACCCGATTTCAACAAATATCAAGGACAGTGTGGCCATAAGCACATTTCTTCTATATCTCAGCTTCTTCATGAAATACAGAGAAGCACCTAACTCAGGATTATTATGAATATTACAAAAAGTAAAGTATTTCAAACATGACACACAATTTTGGTTTTAAAAAATTCCCTTTTGCGCTTAGCACTACAATTTTAAAATTGTGCAATGGGCTTTTTTTAGTGTCATAGCACATTTGTGCCAGATTCAAATTATGTAAATAAGAATAACATGTGGGTTACACAAATACACATATGTTAGTAGCATATCAGGGATTCATGAAGTACATTTGAAAAGGAAGGAAGAGAGGAACTTGACCATTCATGGTGAAAACAAAGAAGCCATAATCCCCTTGACACCATCATAGAAGTAACTAGAGCTAGAAACTTCAGTGTTGTTATGGATTATAGTTAGAAATCCTGCAAAAAATAAAGCCTGATGAGCTGCCAGGTAGAGCTTTGGGGAGATCAGCGTGTCATGAGATGAGATGCTCACTGGTAAGTTTATGGCTGGGTGTGATGTCAGGAGGTAAAGCCTGGCAGGAAGAGGGAAGTCACTGTGGGTGTGGCCTGCAGAGGTCAGCATTCCTCCCCTCCTTTGATCAACCTCTGCTTCCTGCCTGCCCTGCCATAGACTGTTCTCCTCTACCAGGCCCTTCTGCCTTGCTGCCCTATCTTGGACCTAGCCAACAACCAACTGAAACCCCTAAGAGCCGTGAGTCAAAATGGCTCCTTTAGCTTGTGGGTATCACTATTTTGTTTCATTATGGATAGAGTAAGGCAAATACCCTCTGAATTTATACTTTTATAAAATTTTAGACTCTAAATTCAGGTATAAGTCAAGAAAGCTTATGTTGTTAATAGGGATAGTGATGGCAAAAAGAATGGACCAGGTTTGGCAGAAGAAAAGAAAAAGTAACTAAAATGCAATAAACTCAATCTTTTTAAAATTTAATGAAAAAAGGCATATGGAAATACCTTATTAGCAATAATATAATATTAAACTGCATTATATAAAAGCACCAGCACTTAAATTTGTTGATCTACAGAAACAGCAATTTCATGTGATAAAACCTGACACATAAACCCTATTGAAAGATAATCTTCTATAGAATTTTACTTCTTATACATCTTGCTATTCAAAAGTACAAGGTCCTGACCATTCTGAATCAAGCAACCTCAAGTGATAAGGGAATATCTTCTGCGATGAAGATCAGGGGCAGTGGACCGCAGGCTTGATGTTCTTGGTGACATGCTGTGCACAGGGTATCTGGGCTTTTGTGTCATCCCCTTGGAATTTGGTAGCAAAGAGAGTCAGTGTAAGGATAAGGGTCAGAAAAGAAAATGTCAGGGCCCTAGCGCACATTCAGGATTGTACCATTTGTACCATGTGTAATGTTCTCCCAAATGATCACCACTTTATACCAGAAAAATGGAAAATATGCTTAGGAAAAATCACTATGCCCATTTGTCATCTTTCTACCCTTATTCTCAGGATTCTTTCACAGGAAGTAACAAGCACACAGAAGAGGCAAACCTTGGGCCATGTCCCCAAATACTACAAGCCCTCAGAGGATAGGGAGTCCTGCAGGAAAGAAACCCTTCCAGGAAACAAGGACTGATTGCTGAAATTAGAAAACCTTACTTTGGGAGCTTCAGGCAAGCTGACAGATGGAGTTTCTTTTTGTCTGTTCCCTTCCAACTTTATTTGTCTATGGGTTTAAGCCTTAGACATCAAATAAACTTTGCAGTGAAGGGTTCCTTGGTAATCACAGGTCCCAATTATTTAAAGAGAAGATGCAGAAGTTAAAATAGGACAGGTTGCCACTGATAGGCAGCGTCTCCATGCAATTTCCCCATTCTCTTCCTGAATATGACACTGAGTCGTTACACTGGCTTTCTTCTTTTACAGGCTGACCGTGGATGAAACCTAACCATTTTCCCTGACAATGCCACAATTGAGGAGTTGGCATTTTTATGTAAATAGCTTTTCTGTGATTCATTCAATGTTGATGCCCCTGACATTTTCCTTTCTGACCCTTATCAGCCACACACTAGCAAAACATGAAGAAATAAAGAGGACAAGGGCAGGCAATAAAAGGGTTACAGCCAAGAAGTGTAGTGTGACCGTGGCCAACAAGGAAATTTGGAGATGGGTGACTGAACATGCAAGCGTGCCCTGTCATCCAGTCACAGCTACATTTGCTCAAAGCTTGTCAAGTGCTTAGCACCATTTCAAGGTGCCACGTAGAGATACATAGGAAATGACAGTCACGAGTGCTACTTTAAGAGCACTTAAAATTTAATAGATGGGATGGAACAATTTAGTGCCATAAACAGACTCATAAACAGACAATCTGGTTCTTGCTTACCTCTCTACTTCTTACTTCTTCCATAGTATGTGTCACAAGCTGTTATATTTAGTTTATTTATTTGTGTCTTCCTTAGTATGGCTTACCCTAACCTGGAATTTACCTGGTATAAACCTGTGCCTCCATTCCAATTATTTATGACTGCTACTCCAAATCTCACCTACTGGCATATAAATTGTAAACAGATGGAGACCATGTCTGTCTTATTCACCATTGTAACCTCAGTGGATTCTCCAAAAAAAAAAAAAAAGTAAATAGAAAAAGTGAATGCATAAATCCAGCAACAGCTATATGGAGACATTACATAACTTACCTTTTGCTGCTACTAACTCATTAATATGAAATTAAGGAGAACCTGCTTCAAAGCCCTAAGAAAATTTTTCCAAGAATTTATGTGAGTAAAAAAGACCTAGGAAACCTATTTGTGTTTCACTTTCCTTAGTGAATATCACAATCAGAAATAAAATGGTAGAACATAAACGACATCAGAATCTTATCATGTGATCTTTGATGAGACTTAAAGAACAGTGGGATTCTACTGAAACACAGACACTTTTCATGGTTGAAAGCTGGGTAGGGGCTGCGGAGATCTGCTCAGTGGTCTAAGCACCTGCCTGGCAAGTGCAAGGATCTTAGTTTGATCTCTGGTACCACGCATGCCCTGTTGGTCTGGAACAAACTGGGTGTGATGGCACATACCTACAATCCCAGTGCTAAGAGTGGCTGAGCCATGTAGTGAGATCCTGTATCAAATAAATATTTTTTTTTTAAATAAGAAAGCTGGAGAGGCCAGCCAGATATCTCAGCGGACTAAAGCATCTGCTTAAGCAGAGAGCAGCAACTGGGTTGGCTCTCCAGCGTGCCATGCTGGCCCCGCCCCCAGGGTGTACTGATATGGTTGGGCCTGGTGGTGCATATCTGTAATCACAGCACTTGAGAGGCTGACAGCAGGAGACTACAAGTCCAGTTCTGTGTAGTGAGACCCTATAGACCCTGTAGATCCTGTACTAAACACACACACACACACACACACAAGCTGGATAGAATAATAACTATTGAGTTGAGTCACACCATGTTATAGCTGAGCTACCCTAATCATAAGTTTAAACCAGCTTACCACAACCCTTCATGCTAATCTCAGCCATGTTACAGTACCTTAGCAAGTATGATGCTAGCAGAGGTTTAAAAGTACCCACATACCGGGACTTGCACTATACCTTTTGTTCTTTCTCTTCATTCATTGCCATGGGTACATGCCTGGTCTAACATCCTGAAGGAGAAGACTCACCCTGAGGCTTCCCTAGCCTTGCTAAAAGAGAGATTATGGACAACATCAACCAGTGGCCTTGACCCTGACCACAGATGCATATCTGAGCACAGCCTAGACCAGCAGATGCTATGTATAGACTGTGTGCCACTAAGTTTTAGAAGGTTTAATTGGGAACATTATTGTAGCAATAACTAATACTATGCTCTTAAAGAGCAATAAAATTTAATTGCCAACAAAACAAATATTAAAATGCCAACACAATTTTCCTTTATTGGATTAGTGATTATTTTTAGTTCAGTGATTTGATTTTTCCGCAAGCACCCATACCTTATTTCCAATCACATCCATGTCACTGTGGTTGAGCAGGTCTGGGTTGACTACAGTTAAAGCATAGAAGTGAAAAGCCACAGTGTACTCAGCAGCAGAGGTAGCTGTCGCTTTCCCTGATCTTCAGGCAGAAAAAATGCATGGGTACCACTGCCTCTCAGTTTAAATATGCAGGAAAAAGGAATCTTCATGTCTGGAGCCCAACCTCTTGACAACCCAGATATAGCATCTAGGAATGAAACATGGCAGAAGTAGAAATTGGACTTTAGAAGGACACACTTCTCTGACATTCTAGGGAATAAAGGTCAATCCATAATATAAAGAAATGGTTTCAAATTAGGGCTCTCTGGATAGCTATCTTCTCCTCTTTTATAGGTAGCTCCTGAAGAGCAGTGGCTGTATCTTATTTAGCCCCGCTACCTTCATAGTAAAGAGTAGAGAATTTGGTTAAAGTTTCCTGATGTAATCAAAGGCTGGAAGGTCAGGGTGACATGAAATAAAAGGCTAACAGAAAAATATGCAAAGGGAAGAGATGGTAATTGGGCTGAGAAATGCAATGCTCTCTTCCTTCAGCCAAGATCTTTTTTATTCTTTTTCTGAGTCGCGCCCTGCTCGGCTTTCTTAGCCTGATGGGTCCTCTTTGGAATTAACTGACCAAGGACCAGGGTATAATGTCCTTCCTCTTAACATGTGTTCTAACTTGGTGGCTCTTTTTAACTGAAGCCAGGGGGAATTTGGATTACAGCCAGTGTATTTTATTTCCCTTTTAGCTCACATCTTTTCCCTAGAGAATATAATTTCAGACTCATAAACAGATTCCTTTTTATCCTTGATCATTCTGATTTGTATGACTCTCTGTCGATCTATTCCCCTCCTGCCCACGTTATCCAGCAAACCTCACTGACTTCTTCTGAGACTTAGATGCTACAGAAGACAAAAACATGATATTTATGTAAAATATCTGCACTTGATCCAACTCTATAATTGGTCCCATGCTTTGCTTTTCTTGCATGTGCTGCCTTCTGTCCAACTTGAATCTGTAGGTGGGAAATTCAGACAGATCTCTGGTATTAGCAATAAACCCAGAAATCCAAGCATTGGGTGTTTTGTCCAGGTCTATCTCCAGAGGAGTTGTAGACCATCCTTCCAACTTCCCACTGGACAGCTAGTACCATGTTGATACCTATAATTTATCATCTTTACATTCAATTGCATCATCTCTCTTCCAATAAGATTGTTGTAAATTTACTGTTTCTTACATGATCCCTCAACTGAAGGTAAAAGGCTGCAAGCATGTTTTATTCACCAACCTGTAGTTCCAGGGCCATTGTCTCATGTCAGACTCATTACCCCTCAACTGGTCTGTGACATCTTCTAATAAGTTTCTCTTCTCATCAATCCTTATTCAGATTGACCCCACCTGTCTTCCAGATGCATACAACTATAATCATGATCTTGCTGAAAACATTCAATAATTCCCAGGTGCTCACTGAATGAAGTACAAACTTTTTATCCTTTTTTTTCAAGAGCCTTTAAAATACAACCCCCAAGATCTTTCCAACATCATTCTCTGAGTTTCTCTACATTCTTCTCTACCTTTTCTTCTAGTGCCCCTTCTACCTGGAATTCTTACCTCTTACTTCTGCCTTTTGAAGTTCTCCCTAAGCTCAATTCCCAAATGTCAGCTCTCCTGGTGGGCCTTACCTGATTATCTCAAGTGGATTCTATCTCTTAGACCAACTGTAGCAGTTTTCTCATTCATCTCTTATAATTTTCCTCTTATTTTTCCTTATAAATGTTTGAAATGTATCTCATGCAGACTTACAGAATTTCTGAGATAGAAGATATAACTTCTTCCACATGCACCACTGTGTCACCTTCTGCTGTGAGTCCTCCAGAACTAGATGCTTTCTAAGGTCTCACTCTACCTCTACTGATCCTTTCCTAACAGCAGCATCAATAACCAAGGTCCAAGTCTGTTGACTGCTTGTGCACTTTCTGATACATCTAGTTCCAAAGTCTCTCAACAGACACTTGAGAGTCGCCATGTTCATGTTGTGTTCTACTCACCAGGTGGTGCATCTTGTAACTTCCCTCAGAGTCCACACCCTCTCACCTCTCACTCCATGGCTGCATTGAGATCTGCCATTGTTTTGCCCTGAGGGCCACCTGGCTACAATAACAAGTGTGCAGCTCCCTGACTCTCAGCTAATAAGGTCTAGTTCTAGAACCTGCCTCTCCATCCTTGGGTCTGTACTGTCCAGCTGAAAGCTACGGTGGCACAAAGCAGTCTTTGGTAGAGGGAATTCTACCACAAGAAATCCAAAGGGTAGAACTGAAAGGCTATTAAGTGATGGTGAAGGGTCATAGATAACAGTTGTGGGCAGCATCTTTTAGCTGTATCTTTTTATGTGTGGCTGAGATAAAAAGGGAAAAAAAGACAAACTCAGTGATGTCCCATATTTTCTGTTCAAGGAGATTTTGGGGCCACAGAGGAAAGGGATCGACAATGCATAGTGTGCCTAAGGAGAGTCACCTAGAGAGAAACATTCTCTCAGGCTTTTACAGAGAGCAAATTGGTCAATCAATGGCTGTGACTCATCCAGACAGCTGACTCTGACAAGAAATCTGCAAAGCACTGTACAGGGTTTCAAGGTAAATTCTGAGAGGATTTGACTGACCTTGGGAGATATCAAAGTTACATGTTCTGTTATAGAGGTTTTGCTTTAACTTGCCCTTAACCACCCAGCAGAAAGTTTTAACTATGAGGCATAAAAAATAAAGCTAGATTAGTATGTTGAGCTGTACAAGGCTTAAATCAACAGCTTCTGACATTGCCAGTTCTGCCAATAACCAATTATGATTATGGAATATTGGACTAGGTATGCAACTACTTTCTCTTTGTTCAACGAGAAGAAATTTTTATATCAATAATGATTAGAAAAATCATTATGTCTGCATTCTGTGCTCTAAATAACTACTATAAGGACAACCATATGCATTGTATCAATTATTGGGAATGTACTACTAATGTGTTTTGAAATGGTTGCATTGTTATTTCTTATTAAAAGTAATAAAAAAAGAAATAATTGAATGTACTTATAAGCCTTTTGCCTTCTCTCCACTCACTACTGTGAATTCTTCTATCTTGGGTCATTCTCCTGTTCTGTCTTCTTCCAAGTTAGGATTCAGAACCCGCCTCAGTGTCTAGGTTTGTGCTGCTCAGTCCTGAGACAATAGGCAGGAAAGGCTGAGAATAAGAACAGGTATAAAATGAGTTTAACCATTTCCACTGGAAAAAGTACAAAAGCTTTTCGTAAAAAGAAGAGAAGAGAAAATGATAGGAGGGAGAGGAGGGTCAGACATTTCTGGAGAAAGAAATTCTGGTGAGCAAATGAGAGGTAGTGGCAGAGGATTTGGGTTACTGTGCTGTGTGACGAAATTAAGAGCAAGAGGCTCAGAAAAGCACTGCTGATACTTATCAAGGGTGCTCTCTTTTGAAGTCTTCCCAGAGTCATGTAGCTGAGATATAAATTGTTTTTAATTATTTTTAATTCCCATGTGTTTCTTTGTTTCTTCGAATGAGACTCCATACTAACTGGTCCCAGAGGGTCTTACATTTTCTTTGGGATACAGGGATCAGCCCCAGGCTCCATTTTCCATCCAAATTAATCCTTACAGTGTTTTCCCTTTTTCTTTAACAACTTGCTGCTGACAATCTCTTTTTCCCATTGCCAGCTTTTACGTATTTTATTCCTTACAGTTTTTGTTTTTTCAAATTCTACTGACTGTGGGGTGAGAGTCTTTCCTGGTTTCCTTCTTTTGTTGTTGAGCAAAGATCATTTGGATTTTACTTCTGAAAGGATTTTCCAATAACAATCACTAGAGGGAAGTAGATAAGAATAAGAACTATATATGAGAAGTCTGTACTTGTTATTCAAAGCTTATAGATTTATTCTTTTTGGAGGGGGATGAGTAAAAACCCTTAGATTTTTAAGTTTCCCTTCTATCCATGCAGTCTTCGTACCTAACATTATAATACAAATCTAGATGGAACCAATAGCATCCAGTCCTTCTCAGTGATTGAAAAGAATGTCTTTGTCAGTAGAGCACAATACACAAACTGAAGACCTCTAGCCTGCACAATTCTTTTACTGAACCCAGAAGAATTCCTACAAGCATATATTCATAGGCAGATATATAAAAACTTTGCTCAAAACCTGGCACGTGTATGAGTAGGGTAGGAGGGGGACACCTTGGGATGGAGGATAAAGGTTGATAGGAAACAAATTAAAATGGAAAGAATATAGGGTGTAATTTCCAGAGAAGTTTAAAAAGGGGGTATGGATACTTATGTCCCCCTACACAGTAGTTGCCAAATTATCTATCATGGAATATACAGTATTTACCTTGATTTCTAAGAACTTTTGGTTTTGTAAATATAGAGACTGCTTACTAGTTTCTGTTAGTTGTAAATAGTCCTGGAAATAGAAATCCCATTGGAGCCACAAAGTCAATTCTGTATAATTGTGCAGTGTCAATACTTACCCCCCAAGAACCTCAAAGTGCCACCCAGTGGCTTTAGCAAGTGTAACACAATGGGACATTTCACATTCACTTTTCATTGACAAGTCTTGGAGAAGACTATTTATGCAAATTATTCAGTACCTGAGACTATAAGAAATATTGGTATATTTACTAGTCTCTACGGATAATACTAAGGACGTTTTCATCTTAGAGTAATCTTCCAGTATTGTCCATGCTTTTGGCCCAAATTCCTCCTACTGTCTTCTTGGCTTTAACTTGTGGCCATAGTGCGCTAGCTGAGTGGCTGACCAGAAACACAAGATCCTTGAGCCTTTGAAGATAGACATGGTGAAATGGTCATGTATTTGCTTTCCTGAACTAAAAAGAGAGTGAAATTCCTTCCATAAAAGTACTGAATGCACACATGTTTGTGAAATATACCTTCCCATAGGAGATCGTTCTACTGGCAGAAGACCCTTGCCATCAAAGTTCTGCCTCTGAGATTCATGCGGCTTTGTCACAGGTCCCTTGAAAGAGAAAATAAAAATCTAAAATGAATCCTGCATGAACTGAGAATAAGAAAGGTTCTGAACTTCTTGGCTGAAGCCTCTGTTTTTGCATATAATTTTCTAAAGAAACAGAGCCTCTGGGAATCTGAATTGGCAATGGTTTCTAAAAGTTATCAATTCTTTTTGAGTGGGTCGAGACAGGCTGAGGTCTGGGAATGACGAAGGCAAAAACCCACATTCCAACCTGCCTTCCACCTTTTGGGACATGTATTTAGTTCAGTTTCAGTCTCTGCCTCTCTAAAATGAGGTTATTGTGTTTTTACAAGAGTCAAATGTAGCAGTGGCTCTAAGATCCTTTGGAGCATTGTAAAGATGTAGGTAAATTACAAAATGCTCACACAATACAATTTTTCCTGGAACGAAAAAGAAAAAGAAATTTCCAGAAAGGTATATGTGTATTGCTGGAATTTTGATTGCCTGGATTGGGAATAGAGAGAATAGGGAGCTTTTGTTTTTGCAGCATGGTGTTGAGGAATTAAATGTAGGGACTTCAGCTACATTTCCTACAGCCCTTTTTATTTTTTATTTTAGTCTCTGTCTTGCTAAGTTTTTCAGGGTAGGCTCAAATTTGTGACGTTCCTGCCTCAGCCTCCCAGAAGTGCTGAGATTAAAGACATTTTCTACCATAGCCAACTGGAGAGTTGTTATTTCATAAATATACAGCTTAACTTCTGCAAGGTGAGATTTGTCTGACAAATGGTTAGACAACAATATGACTACTTTTAAACTTTATGCTTAAAAAATGGCTAAGAATCCTGTAACTCAGTGGAGTTCCAAATTTCCTGTTCAAGGATATTATGGGGCCACAGAGGAAAGGGACTGATGGTGTACAGTGTTTCTAAGGAGAGTGACCTAGACAGAAAACTTTCTCTCCGGCTTTCAAAGAGAGCAAATTGGTCAAGCAATAGCTATGATTCATCCAGATGGCTGACACTGACAAAAGTTTTGCAAACTACAGTAAAAAAGTTTTATAACAACAGGTTAAACCCTGAGGGGACCTGACTGACCTTGTCAGATACAAAGGTTACATATTTTTTGTAACATAGGTCTTGCTTTATCTTTGTCTTAACCATCCAGCAGAAAAAGTCTAACCATGAGGTGTAAAAAGAAATAGGTATATTAATATTCTAAGTTGTAAAAGGCTCAAGTCAACAGCCTCCAATCATGCCAAATAAGCTGATAACTCACTACTGTTATGGATTATTGGACTATATATACAGCTAATTTCTCTTTGTGCAATGAAAAGAAAGATCTGTACTAATGCTGTTTAGACAAGAAATCACGTCTGCATCTTGTGCGCTGAACAACTACAATGAAGACAACAATATGCAATGTATTATTTATTATACAAATTAAAAATTAAGAAAGGCTAAGATGGCAAGTTTTATGTTAGATGTATTTGACAACAATTAAAAATTGAAGAAGAAAGCACCCAAGCAGCAGATACTGCAGTTATTTTGCATTCACCTTCCCTCTATGACTATTGTCCTCAGGTTCACAATAGGGCAAAGAGCCCAGTTCTTTTCATCAATTCCGCTCACTAGTGCCTGGTTGGGTAAACATGGCAACAGGAAAGGAACGACACAAAGCAGTCTTCCCTGCCCTAGCTTGTGTTTCACTGGCACTTCCTTACAAAATATTCCCAGGCAAATGCTGCAGGAAGAGTTTAGAAGAAAATAGAGCATTGTGCTTAGCAGAAAAGAGAGCAGATACCATTTAGCCATGTTATTTTAGATACGCCATATTCCAGTAACAGCTGGCAAGTTCTTTAAGGCATGATTCAAAAGCTGTAATTGCTGAATGGAGCTTCCAGAGAATTCACAGAAACGAAAGTGCATTCCTGCAGATTATTAACATAATCATCTCATTTATATTATAGGCAAATACCTAAGATGTCTCCCAACTTGATGCTTTGTGAAACAGGTAGTTAATTAACACAGGTAAAGCAGCATTTAACCCGAAGCTTTCCCAGCAGGCATCTGGCAAGGTGCAGAAGGCAGGAAAAAGAAACAAGGATGAGCAGAGACAGAACAACCAGGGGGCTGAAGCCAAAGTCATGGAGGTGGAAATGGGAAGAAGGAAAGCTGAGGTCCTCCGAAGTTTTGCTACACTCTTATTGCTATGGACTTACCAGTTCTTTGTGGTTACTTGATTTATCTGTGGTGTAGCCATACTGTGCAAAAATGAATTGACCATAAGAATGTGTGGTCAGGAAGCACGGTATATTCTCCTTGCTACTCTCGAAGAGGGTGGAGAAGGTTTTAGTCTCTGGCTGAGACTTTAATCCTGTTCCACAAAATGTTGTCTAAACAGTCTTTCCATGTGCCAATGCCTGGAAAATATTGGAAACTGCAAAGGCAACTTCATGACTTTCATTTAGAAATGACTAAGGGCATCTGCAGGTGGCATCAGGGCTCACCTTTGCTTGTCTTAGACTGGCATGAATTAGTCACCTTGGCTGAGCACTGAAGTTGGTCATTGGAGGAGGAACTCAGAGCAGCAAATGCCACACTCACATGGCTCTGGACAGAGAGTGGCAAATGAAAAGGCATTTCAGTACTCTTTTACTTAAATCTGTGGTGAATCCTCAAACAAATGGTTGGCAACCACTCCTCAGGTTCTTAAGTCACATTCTAATAGTCTTCTTGCTCTAAGCCTCTTCTTCAATGTCCTACTGCCTTGATTTTCATGAGACCAATTTTGTAAGAATTTAGGTAGTGTGTCCTCTCCATTAGTAACTATATGGCCCATCAGTTGAGTGCCTCAGGTGTGCTAAGTTTATACCCAGCCCCTCCTATGAAACTTTCCAAATATAACTCCTGAGCCCCTTCTGATAATGTAGTCTCACAATGACCCACATTCGATATAACAGAAGACAAAAGCAGAAAGAGGCAACAACCTTTCCAAGGCCACACAGCTATGCAGTCTGAATTTTAACCCTTGCCATCTGGAGAAGGACAGTGTTCTTAATTATTCCTGCCTTGATATTGGCTTCCAGTTCTTATGGGGATCTTGAGATTTGGAAACATAGAAGTGCCATAAGGAGAGCATGTTGGCTTTGTTTGCTACCCACTGTCCTGCTGTAAAATCAGCCTCAAGGATAATGCTCTGATTTTTCTTTTCTTTACGATGATCTGTATAACTTAAAACTAAGTGATAGATTTCCAGTACATTTACATTGATCTGGGTTTATTTCATCCTCATTTAGGTAACCTCACTTGAAGAGGGTTTAACTTCACAGTGAATGATTTACCGTATGGATAATAAAATCAGGGGGAATAAGATGAGTCAAAATGTCAGAAAGATGTTCATATTGTTTTTTAAAAAATGGCACTGTTCTTAATTCACCTCTTTCATTAATTCTGTTGAATTCTTCTACCAAACATGTATTTACTACACCTAGATATACTGAAATTTTTATTGAGATCTGATCCAAAATATGTGCCCTTGGCCTGGCAGGATAGCTCAGTGGTCTAAAGGGTCTGCTTAGGAAAGCTTAGGCGGCTGCAGGGACCACGGTTCGATCCCTGGCACCACGTGCTGCACCAGCCCTGCCCTCAGGGCAGGCTGAGCCAGGCATAAAAATAAATAAATAAACAAACAAAAGTTCTGAAACAAGAAAAAAATATGTGCCCTTATGATGGGATGAATGGGATTTTCTCCACTGTCGATCCTGCAACAGCTGATCCAAGGGACATTGTCATTCTAAGCGTTAATAAAGCAGTCTTAGTGTTGTTAGGTCGTCCTTGAATATGGAACAATGTTTTCTAGGATTACCTGGGAAAATATGCCTTTCACTTGTGAAGATCGTGTGTGTAATTTTTAGTTTGGTAAATGGGCCCATGAGTCCTGATAATGGGAGCATCAGTACAATTTAAAGCATACAAACATATAAACAGCCAAACTGGAGGAAGTGGCTGGCCTTTTCCTCATGAGCAGATTAGCTGAGCCTGTGGATGTGATCTGCTCTCGCAGAGCAAGCTTCAGAGTCATTTTTCAGGGCTGAGTGATACAGAATGAAAGGGAAATAGCCTGACAGATGGAAAAAGGCTGTTCCAGGTGTATCAGGCATGCACTCTGCGTATTTCTGGAAGTGGAAGACTAATGAGCAGAGAGGCAGATATAGACAACTGTCACCTGCCACGCTCAGAGGGAGGGATTTCATGCAGAGACGAGCCAGAAAAGCTGTTCCAGTGACAGAGACTTTGGGGGAGTGGTGGCAGAGGAGGAGGAGGAATACCCTTTAGAAAGAGGCACTCTTCATTGCAGCATGAGATGGTTTAGAAACACTGCTAAGGAGAAAATTGTCTACTGTCAAGCACATGTGAAGGTTGTATGCGATGTCTGGTCCTGTGTGAGCGGTTACATTGAAGAGTAAGGGTCGCTCGTTACGTTGGTGCTGCTAGGACTGCTTGCAGGAGGCTATAGGCTGTTCTATGAATTTTATATCACAGAATTCTAATTGGGGGATTGACAAATCATAAACATGAAGAAGACAGTGAAGAAGAAAATTAGGTCAGGCTGGAAGGTGGGAATATGTCTGAGACAATGAAAATACCTGTACTAGATTCAAGTCTAAGAAGGCCTTCATGCTCCTCAATCTTAAGATTGACTTCTATTGTTTAATTTTAAACTGCTAAAATGATTTTTATCTCTAATGGAGTTTCTTTCTTTACATAGGATAAAGTATTTTTGTAGTTGGAGTGCTTGAGGTCATGACAAGGAACCCAATTATAGCCTTCAATGTGTATACACATCACAGGACCAAACCCAGGTCACCTATGGCTTTCCAAGTATAGATATAAATGTCTCTGTGAAGAGCTGGCAGCACATGCAAGTCCTAAGTTGTCTCGATAGTTTTAGAGAATCTGGAAATTTAAGAGAGGAGCATTTAGAATGATTCTAGGAAGAAATCTTTCCTATAATTTTTATGCTTTCAACTTAATTGTAAGAGCTTACTATATATCATATGGCCACTCTTGGGTCCCCAAACCCGACCTTAGTTTTCTTATTCTTCTCAGTAGTGGTTCTAAAACTTTAATGTGCATCAGAATCATCTGGAGGACCTGCTAAAATACAGACTTTCCAGCTGCACCCCTCCCCCTCCCCTGGGAGTTTCTAATTCACTACCTTTGAGATGGAGCCAACAGTTTGCATTTGTAGCAAGTTCCCAGTTAATGTGGATTCTGTTTGTCTGGGAAACACACTCTAAGAAGTACTCTTGGTGAGTTATTTTTTAATATTTGAGTTTCTGAAAAGGCTAACCGAAAAGTATTCTATATTATTTTTAAAGGTTTCTTACTCCCTAAAGAGCGTGGTGGAGTAATATGCAAAAATTCACTGTGCTAGGCATTTCTATATGCCAAGTCTAGGAAGTCCATACAGCAAATGCACAAAGTAGTCATTTTATGCTCTTTTTATAGATGAAAATCTGGGGCTGCCATTGTTAGAAAATTTTCCTAGTGTTAGAAAATGAGAAAGAGGCAAACCAAGGATTCAAACTCATCTCTGATTCTCAAGATGTACCTTCTTCTATGTTTTGATACATTTACCCCCCCCCCCGCCCAAAAGTAGTGATTTTGGATACACTGGAAAGATGTCAGACTATGAGCTCAGTTTTCAGAAAAGGTCCTCTTATTCATACCATTTTACTTTAAGTGAAGAACTAAGTAGAGAGATTCATTGTTTCTTTGTATTTTATTTTATTTTAAAGCATAAAAAGAAAAACAAAAGCAAAAATGAATAGCGAAGACTAAGACAGTAACATACAACAATACATATGGTACAGAATTTCAAAACAAGAATAAAAATTAACAATGGTGGTTACATGACATATGTTTATCATCAAATTTGTTATTCAGATTAACAGGTATGCAAGATTGGTCAAATAATTAAATATTAATGCTTGTTTTCAATAAACCTTAATTTTTTCTTGTCCCTTTTATTTTATTTTAAAAGAATATAATAATAATAATTGATAAGACATTAGAAACAGTACACATTTAGATGAACAAGATGAGAGGTATTCAGCCATGGTATTTCTATTGCTGTTTTTGATGTAGTGGCTCAGATTATAGATATTAGCATATAGAGTTAGTCAAAGAGAAAATTTTAAGCATTAACTTCTGCTTTCAGAAAACTGATGGAAATTAGTACTATAATCATCTCAGCTATCCTGTATATATCTGCATGATTTTTTTCCCCTTCAAAATTCATTGTGAACATGTGAAAGAAGTATGTCCAAAAGTGACAGATATTTAATGAAATAGCTTGCTCCCATATGGAAACTAAGCATCTTTCTTTCACAAACCACTGGCAGAAAACAGGGGCAATGCATTCCCCGGCATAGGTTCCACAGGCCGTCCAAATGATCTTCTTAGGGTTGCTAGATGGTTGGCTGATCCAGCGGGGAATCCATGCTTTATGACTAAATAATTGCTTATTATTGTAAGCCTCCATGCAAAGTTACCAGTGTTTTCCTTCTTCTAAAGACATCTCTTTTTTACTCCATATCATGGTTTCAAGAAAAGGCCAGTGTTGGTAGAGACAGCCACCTGCAGTCCAGTCCCTTGTCACTCTCATTCTTTGCTACTTGGCTCTGTAGTCATCCTCAGGCCACACCCTGATTCCCCACCGCACCAATCCAAAGCATGGCTTTTGTTATATTCTACATTCCCTACCTCCTGTTAAGGGCGTAAGACTCCAAGGCACAAGCTCAAGTGCCAAATGAGAATAAACTTTATAAAACCTTGGCATGGAGAGTTCACTCAGAGTGGTAAAGTGCACAAGACGTAAGGCTCGATAATCAAAGGTATTTAAAAGTGAATAGAAGTCTTCCCTCCAACTTTGTGAAGCTGTGAGTAAATCAAAATACATAATGTCCTGCAACACTTACTGGATTCACCTTCTCTAGGGAGTCCTCTGTACCCTGTCATGCTAATATTTCTCTTCTGTTCATTTGTTATTGTTGAACATCAGGTCAGCCTCATTCCAGCAAGAAAGATACCCTCCTTTTTCAGTTGAGTGGTGAGTTAAACTGGCAATTGTAGGTACTCTTTGGGGGAGAAGAGGCTGGGGTCAGCCAGTTATAGTCTTGTAAGTCTGGATTCCCAAACAGCCCTGACTGCTAAATGTTGAAAGCCACTGGAGCTCTTCCAGTTCTTCACCATGGTGCAGAATCAAGGTGAGGAGAACCCCAAAATCACAAACTTTGCCTTAACATTTGCATCAGGGAGAGTAGAGACAGATTGACCTGGGCAGCCAAGGTATTAGAGCAGCTCAGGGGCCAGACTCCTGTGTTTTCTAAAGCTAGATCCACTTTCATGTCCTTTGACATCAGGAGAAATGAGAAGGTCTCTGTCCACTGCACAGTCTGAGGGGCAAAGTCAGAAGAAATCCTGGAGAAAGGCGTAAAGGTGCGAGAGTATGAATTAAGGAAAAATAACTTCTCCGATATTGGAAACTTTGTTTTGGAATCTAGGAATATATTGATCTGGGCACCAATTATGACCAAAGCATATAGTCAAGACAAAGTATGTGGTGCAGAGTTGGCCAGGCTTCAGTATTGCAAATGAGAAGTGCAGAGCAGCGGGGCCAAACAGAATCAGCAAAGAGCAGGACACGCGCTGGTTCCAGCAGAAATATGATGGGATCATCCTTCCTGACAAATAAATTCCTGTTTCTGTTCAGAAGGCCAAGAAAATGTTTCCGGTGAAAAGAAGAGGAAGAAGAAGGAAGAGGAGGAGGAGGAAGAGGAGGAGGAGGAGAAAAGAGGAAGGTCACTGCTGACTGGGAGCTGGACTGACGGAGCCTCTCTCCCTCTATACAAGATACTAACAAGCTGACATATGCGCATGGCTAGATCTGTCCTGTTTGTGGAAATTCCTCCTTTCAGCTTCAGCTGACAATTTTCAAGATAATTCTTTGCTTTATTTTTTTTTTGTTAGTACAAGTTTGCAATAATTTAACATTTACATTCCTTGTATAGAATTGGTGCGTGCAACATTGGTATTCTTTTTCATCCTTTTTTGTCTAATCTTCCCCTCCCTCCGCTACTTTCTGTGTCTGTCTCTGTCTCTCTGTCTCTTTGTCTCTGTCTGTCACTGTCTCTGTCTGTTTTTGTCTCTGTCTGTCTCTCTGTCTCTATCTCTGTCTCTCTGTCTCTGTCGCTCTCTCTCTCTCTCTCTTTCAACTTGAACTCACTTTATAACTCAGGCTAGCAACCTCCTTGCCTCAGCCCCCTGAGTGCTGAGACTACCCACATGTACCACAATGCTCAGCTGCCCTCTCTCCATCTCTTGATCCCCTTCCCATTTGAGAAAACTCTACCTCCCTACTTCCCTATTTCCTGTTATCTATGTTTTTTTTTTCTGTTTATTTATAGTGTTTCAGGTTTCTGAGTCCACCTCTCAGCTTAATCTTGTTATAATTAGATCTTTTATGAGTACATATGTTGACTATATATTTATATTTATTACCTTATTATGTACTCATTCTATACTTTATAATATGGCTCAGGAGGAGGAGGATGCTGAAACATTATGTGGGCTGAGTCAGCTCAGCGTTTCTGGGTCCATAGAAACTCAAGTTGGTAGATGCTCTGTGCTTAACACATCTCCTACTACTCAAGCCCTGGTTAGATTCTGTTTCTGGACCATTTAATTTTTGTAGTTGTAGATAGTTCTCAAATATGAGGTTGTTCTTTGTCAGTGATCATACCTTCACCGAGCAGTATAAGGATATCAAACTAAAGAAAACCCTCAATGTCAACCACTTCAGAAGTGACTCCTGAAGATAATCTTGGACTTGCAATATCTACACATTTGGGAACTTGGCAGAAGCACATTGAGGTTCCAAAACTTCAATGTGCATCAAAATTACCCGGAGGATGGCTTGATGAGGCACAGTGACCTTATCCCTAGAGTTCCAATGCAGTTGACCAGACATAGGACCCAAGAACATGCAGTTCTAGCAAGCTACCAAGTGGTACTCATTCTGTGAGCCCAAGGGGCATCCTTCAGAAACCATGGACTTGGTGAAATGGCTATTTTTGTTTGTTTTAGTTTAAAGAAAAAAAAATTCAAAACAATTGGAAGCTATCAACAGTTAATACATTATGCATTGTCATCTTTAAATTAGTTACTCAAAGTATAAGATATAGGCATATAATTGTCCAAACAATATTAAGACAAACCTTTCTTTCCAACAAACTAAGAGAAATTAGTAATATAATCTTTTTAACTAATATATATATATATATATATATATATATATATATATATATATGTATATATATTTGTTTTTGGGGGGCCAGGGAGATAGCTCAGTGGAATAAGTGCTTGCCAGCAAGCACAAGGTTCTGAGTTCAATCCCTGGTACCACAAAAAAAATATGTTTTTATGTTCATTTTGGTTGTTGTGTACTCTTTCAACTTCTCACACTAGTGAAACAATACAATGTTTATTGCATCTGGCTTATTTCACTTGTAAGTATGGTCTCAAGTTGCATCCATTTATCTGTAAAAATCTTAAATTCATCCTTTATTTATTTATTTATTTATTGCCTTTTTGAGACAGGGTCTCACTATGCAGTTCAGGCTGGCCTTGAGCTCACTTTTGTAGCCCAGGCTGGTCTTGAACTCGCACTGATCCTCCTGCCTCAGCCTCCCAAGTGCTGGGATTACAGGCATGAGCCACCACACCCAGCTAAATTCATCCTTTATAGATGAGTAGTATACCACTGTATACAAAGACCACACCTTGTTTATCCATTCCTTGATTGGTGGGCATTTAGGTTGTTTCCAAAATCTAGCTACGACAAGTTCTGCTGCTACAAACATGGGTGCTCATATGTCACTGTGGTGCTATGTTTTTAATTCTTTTCAGAAGATGCTAAGAATTGTGTAACTGCTTATATCACATTGTATGGAAAGTTATTAGAATATCAATGATGGTCAGAAAATATCATTTACAAGCTAAGTCAAAGATATTTGATACTCAGAAAGCCAGTGATGATAAGCCCAGTACCTATGTTATAGAGTAATAGTATCACAAAGCTTTTCTGCTGGAGGGTTGAGAATGTAAGTTAACAGACC
>PVJA010027500.1:0-28550 GCA_004027025.1 Myocastor coypus | reverse complement strand
CTTTGATTGTATATGTATCTGCTTCTTCTTAGTCCAAAGGGAAGTATATTCTTTCCTGTTTTTCTTTCTTTCTTTTTTCTATGCAACATTAATAGGGAGGTGGGTCATGCCCACACACTGCACTCTATAGAATGATTGTGAGGACAATATGCAATATGTCAACTTTCAAAGAAAAAAAGGGGGAAAAGAAAAAAAAAAAAGTAATTTGGATTTAGAAAGGTTAATGTTTAGTTGTTTGATCAATTTTATATACCTATATGTATTAATCTAAACTGATCCGATGATGAAAATATGTAATATAACCATTGTTAAATTTAAACAATAAAAGAATTGGAAAAAAAAATTGTCCAGCAAAGTTTCAGGTCTGAGTAAAAGTTAAATGGATAGGATGACTGCTATAAAGGGCATGTAAGCCTATCCCCTAATGTAATCATTTCTGTCCTTTTAGGAAAAAAATATGCACTGAGATAGGACTCCCTGAGAAGCTAGAAGTCAACGATGGAGTGCCTAAAAATGAAGAACATGAGAAGCTCCAAGTTAAAATCCAGGCTTTGGAAGACAAAATAAATGCTGAGAGCAATTCCCCTGGATCTATCAGAAGATACAGCTTAGGCCATGTTTCTAAGGAAGAAAGAAGAAACATTCGATTTAACAGGTATAGATTTTATTTGGTTAGTTCTTAAAAGTATTCACTTTATGTTTGCTATTGGTGTTACCATCATGCCATCAGAGGTGCTTCTCCCACACGTCTGTTACCTAGGGCCACGCCGGTTCTGTCTCTTCATGAATCCACATTGCTCTTGCTATCCAGAGGAGGTCACTATTTTATTTTTATTTATTTATTTATTTATATTTTTTTTGGTGGGACCAGGGTTTGAACTCACGACTTTGCACTTGCCCAGCAGGCACTTGTGCCTCGGAGCTATCTCCCCAGCCCCAAGGTCACTATTTTAAATGAGAAACTCAAGTCAAAAACAAACCTACAGCTTATTTTTTAAAAACATTTTGGGGACATATGTATGTCAGTCTTAAAAATGACTGTCAATATCTTCTCTTGTTTCCTGATTTTGAAAAAATTAGAAGCACAAAAGGAAAAGAATAAAAACATGCAAGTCAACGACTTTACTGCTAGTTGTGATATGAAATGAATCTTAAAACTTCAATTTCGGAAGTGACCTAGACTTTTCAAAGTTGTGGGTTAAGTTACATAATCTGGAGCTCTACATTTCATCAACCTGTTAACCATTTTCACACTGCAGAGCAGTGCCCTAGTATTAGTCATGTCCCAGTGCCATTATTCTTTTCCTTGCCAGCAAATGTTAATTCAACTTCTTTAACCATTTTTAACTTATCCTTTTTGTATTATAGGTCAAAAAGCGTCGCTTTGCACACTGCGCTCACAAAGGGCCTGAGTTCAGATGACAGGGAAGATGAGGATGGCACAGGAATAGCAGTCAGTCTCTCTCTCTCAGAAATAGACCCACTCAGCCCTGGAAGGGACAAAGTGCTCCTTAAAACAGACACCTATGAAGCACAGCTGAGAAATTCTTCAGCTTCACACCCGAGTATTATACACATAGAATCAGGAGATGTTGAAGAAACTATTGAAGAAAACTTCCAAGGAGAAGCTCCAGAGAAAATCACAAACCCCATAGAATGCCAAGACAAGCTCTACCTGTATCTGAAGGAAAATCTCAGTAAAGTGAAAGCATACACCACAGAAATCATAAAGAAGATCCCAATCCCCGATCAATGCACCATTGAAGGTAAGCACTTCAAGAAGCCTCCCTCAGACTTGAGAAACCTCAGAAGTCACCGAAAAACAAATACAAAACCCCAAATTAAGAAATTACCATATCCTTTTGTAGATCTTTTACAAAGGAGATCATCTCAAAAATATTTTACATTACTTTAGTTAGCTTTCTCTTACTTTGGTTAATCAACCTTTTCATTCCTTTTGAGACTACTTAGATGAATCTATATCCACTAGCTTCCTGGTTTTTGAAAAACTTTATGATAAATTTCCAGTTTCATGTCTCCAATATTCAGAAAAATCTGGGAAGAAATCTATGGCTTTGTAGCAGGCTCCAGGGTGGGGATCCAGCCAGTGACATTTCTACCTGAGTAATCTCACAGGAAAGCCTGGCAGAGCCCTGAACAGCAGCTCCAAGAGATTTGTCTTTCACTCAGCTGCTGTGTCCCAGGTACTGTGCCATGGGGTACTCAAGGACTTAGGCAGCAGACACAATGTTTCACCTTGTAATTAGAACACGAAAGACAACTGCAAAGCTAGTCTGGAGGTCAGGAGCCAGTGAGAGGGTGAGCCAGGTGGAAATCAAAGGGCAAGTTCAAAACAAGAGTGCCAGAGGCCAGACTTCCTTAGGAGCACAGTTTATGGTAGCATCAACCAACAAACATTAGCAACGAAAAACACAGGGTAAAATTTTAAGTAATGATAGAATCAACAACAATGCCTTTCAAGACATATCACTCTTAAGAATAATTATTAATTAGGGAAATAATTGTGAGTCTAATCATTTTGATATGGTGTTCATCACAAATATTTTCTATATTTTATTTGTTATTTGGTTTCTTTGTTTTGAAACAGGGTCTTGCTAAGTAGTGCATGCTGGCCTTGAACTCACTAGACAGTGCAGGCTGACCTTGAATATAGCTATCCTCCTGCTTCAGCCTCCCAGACACTGGGGTTGCAGGCATATGTGCCGTACACATTAGTTTCATTTTTTAAAAGATTTATTTACTTTGATGATTAAACTACCCAGTTCACTTTTATGTTTTCTGGGAAGGGTCCTGTCTTATCTGAATGCCACCTTCTAAAAGGCTACAACCATACAGAGAAAGCTAGGTGTTCCACACTCCTGGAAAGAAAGACAGCTGAAGGACAGGGATCCTAAGCAAATTCACCCACCTGCTGATTCCAAGAGTAGGCGTTAGGGGACCTGTTTCTTGTACTCCACTTTCCATTTCTTTTCACGCATCAAATCAGAGGAAAGAGTGGACTGGGGAGCTAATCAAGGTAAAAGAGGTTTGAGCATTTGGTGAAAGCATGTCCTTGCAGAATCTGACACTTTCAGAAGTGTTTGCAATGATTTGATTAGCCTTCTTAAAACTTTTAAAAATTTTTCATTATTACTTTTAATAAGAAATAACAATCTATAACAATGTGACAGTTTCAAAACACATTAGTAGTACATTTCAATATTTGATACAATGCATATTGTTGTCCTCCTACTAGTTTTACAGAGCCTGGGGTCTGTATTATAATTTTTAAAATCATTATTGGTACAACCAAATTTCTTCTCATTGAACTAAGAGCAAAGAACTGTATGCATAATCCAATGTACAATAATCACAGTGGGTTATTGGTAAAACTGGCAAGGTTAGAAGCTGTTGCTTTAAGCCTTTTACAGCTCAGCATTCTAATCTAGCTTTCCGTTTTATGCCTTGTGGTTAAACTTTTCTGCTGAGTGGTTAAAGGCAAGTTTAAGCACGACCTGGATAGCAAAACATGGAACTTTTGTATCTCTCAAGGTCAGTCAAATCCCTTCAGGATTTACTTTGGAACCATGCACAGTGCTTTGTAGAACTATTGTCAGTGTCAGCCATCTGGATGAGTCACAACCATTGCTTGACCAGTTTGCTCTCTGTGAAAGCCTGAGAGAATGTTTTCTCTCTAGGTGACTGTCCTTTGGCACACTATACTACATTTATCCCTTTCCTCTGTGGTCCCATAATCTCCTTGAACAGAAAATTTGGGGAATCACTGAGTTATAGGATGTTATAGCACAGGTTCTCTTACATCCTGAGTCCTCACTGACCTTGAGGGGCTACAGTCAAAATATTGGCTATCCTTGTAGCCCTTCTTTTTCTCTAATTTTTGGTCTGTAAACTTATATTCTTAACTCACCAGAAGAAAAGCTTAGAGATACTATTACTCTACAAAATAGGTTCTTGACCAAAACATCACTGTCTTTCTCAGTATGAAACATCTTAGACTTAACTTGGGATTGGTATTTTCTATCAATCATTGATATTTTAACTGCTGTACTGTCTCTCAAGTAAATGGTTGGTTTACAAGAAAACAAAAAAACGAAAGCTAGGAAAATGCCATAGGATTGACTCGCTACAATTTTGTTAATACTTATAATTCTAAATGTATAAAAATGGGCAACTACTTTTAAAACTTTTTAAAAGTAGTGACAATAAAGTAAATGTTACTTCATATCCAAGTTTTAGATAATAAAGGTTTGGATAATTTCCAAAACATAGGCATACATAAAATCAATAAAGCTTAATCAAAGTAAACTTTTACAGTTGTATGTTTTGCCATAAAAGTAATGTGCAGATTAGATAATTTAATTAATTAATTATTTACTTATTTTGTGGAACTGAGGATTGAACTCAAGCCCTTGTACTTGCCAGGCAAATGCTTAAGAAAATTTAATGTAAGAGAGCTGAAGTCAATTTCCCAGCTTGACAGAGGTTCTGTACCAGGCAATCTAAAGGTATATTTTCCACTACTAGAAATACAGTGCTTTCATTTTGCTTAAGATATGAAAGTTTTGCTCTACAGTCAATTTTAATTTTGTGGAAATTCAGAAGTCCTACAGAATTCAAGTACCTAGTTGACAAAATACATCTTTCTTATTGCCTTGAGTTATTTAAGAAGTTAAAACTAGAGGCATAACTAAATGACTAGTCCTTTTTCCAAAATATTGCATGAATCCGTCATCTTTACTTTAAAAAAAAAGTATTTTCTTTTGTTAGTGATATTTCCTATCAGGGATGACCTGGAACTGAGTGTATACTTTTTAAATTGACATTTTAGAACTCATTCTTACTTCTGCAATTTCCTGGAAAATTCTTTGCATAGCGATCATGTAAGCAATGGAAGATTTATATGACTCACTGTTAGTATGTCCAAAAGAAAGAATGCAGACTGATTGTAGGGGACATGTAGTTATTATTTCAGAGACTGTGTAGATCATTTTATGAACACCAGTGATCCTGTGGCTGACATACTTTTGTTTGTTGTCATAAGATTATTTGGCACAACAATACTACATTTATTTCCTTAAAAATTTGTTGAGGAAAGATTTGGGCTTAGAAATTGTGTTATATTGAATGTATTATTAGTAAAAAAAAGAAATATATTTGATCCCTTTTGATGAACCATGCAATTGAGAAGCAAAAAACACACTTCTGCAAAAGAGTTAAAAAGACAAACAGCCAGGAGAGAAAAACAGACAAAAAGATGTTTGAATTGATATTATTACTAAGAACATGAAGGGAAACCCTAAAAGCTTCCTTTGGTAATAGATTGATTCTATTTTTAAAATTGTTTTTCTTTTAATTTAATTTTATTTTTTTTAACTTTTTTATTTGTGCTACAGTTGGCTCAGCCTGCCCTGGGGGTGGGGATGGTGCAGCATGTGGTGCTGGGGACCAAACCGTGGTGCCTGCTATTGCCTAATTTTTCCTAAGCAGGCAGGTACTTTAGATCGCTAAGCCATCTCACCAGTCCCTTAAAATTATTTTAAATTATTTATTTATTTGTTTATTTATTTGGGATTGGATCTACTATAAAGCTCAGACTGTAGTGTTCCTCCTGTCTCAACCTCCCCAGCACTGGGATTATAGGCATTTTGGTGGCTGACATAGAGCTCCTGGGGCTCTGGGGCCAATAGACATGTGGTACCTGGAATCAAACCTGGGTCCTTATACTTGCCAGGCAGGCACTTAGACCACTGAGGTATCTCCACAGCCCTGATTCTATTTTTTTGAAAAAAAAAACAAAACTGATATTCAACTTTTTCAGCCTACAAAAACACCAGTTTCACATACTACAGGATACTTTAGTAACAAATGATATCAAAGAATTAAAATCTTATCAGTCACGGTATAGCACAATTCTTTACAAGGTGAATCAAGGTCACCAATAACATTCATAACTTGATCCAGCCATCTATTATTGCCTGACATTGATCATGCAAGGGACAGACAAAAGAGTGCAAAAGGACCATTGCAAATCTACTATCAGATCTGGAAAAGCTATCAAACCCAAGATCTTACTGAAGTTGAGTCATTTTAAATTTGAAAGAACCTATTATTCTCAGGTCAGTACCTCATTCCTGAACCAGGGATGCCACCTTTCTGGTCCAGAATTTCCAAAGGTTCATAATTATTATCAGAGCAAAGGCCTAATGTCACTTGTATTTATAGATAAGACAGAAGAGTCAAGTTCATCTGTCAATGGGCATTTTAAAAACTTGAGTTATTGGTACTCATTCACATAAACAAAAATGAACAGAGGTTAAAAAAATATTTAAATAAATCTTTGACAATCTGGCCCATCACTGGGATTCTATACAGGATGATATAAAAGCTTCTAAGATGCCATCAATGTTATTTTACTCTGCTTTGAAGTAGCTCTTGATTGGGTGAAAATACTTCCCATCTGTACAGCATATCAAGAAACCTCACTTACAGAGAGCTAATTCTTAAGCTAGTGAGTTGGACCTTTCTTTGGTCAACCCACACGGATGAGTTCTCTTTGAATAAGATACTGTACACTGTAAATATCAAGAAGTGTTTCTGTGCCTAATTACAAATGAAGCTTCCTTGCTGAAGATGTGTAGTAACTAAATCTGTCCTCTGTAATTGGCCCAGCAGCAGGGCCAGCACAGTTTCTTATACCCTTCTGGTTCCATCTTGGAGAGTGATGATATTGGTGCTGTACCTATTAGTTCTGGGGAGGTTTTAAAAAAACTTAATAGGTTAGTTTAATCACAAGATTAAGTTAATTTCTCCATGATTGGGGCTGTAATATTTAGATATAGAAAAGAATTAGATAACTTTTCAAAAATAGAATTTGAGATGGTAAAAGAGCAAAGAGGAAGATGTTACTTTCATTGAAATGATCCACTGGGCCCTTTTTGAAGAATGCTTCTTAGGCAACACTTTGCTGTAGTTTTTATGTTCTTGGTACTTTGCAATTTCTACTTTTTTCCCAAAGAATGCATTTCAGCTGAAAGAAGTAGACATCATGGAAGCCAAGTTTTTCTGTCCACCCTTTCTTGCCACGCATTTCCTAGTTCCAGTCGTTGGCAGTGACCCATGACAGATAGCCAAAGGCCATGATTAAAGAAAGACTTACAGATTCCTTTGAAAGGGTTCTCTCCAAATTTATCTAATGAGTTAGCATCAGATTGCTGTCCTTGTAAGTTACCAGGCAAGAGTTGGATTAAGGCTCAGATGCAGAACCATAGACACAGATAACAGATTTTACCCAATTAATCCACAGTTTAACATGTTGCAAAGACTTATATAGGTAGGATACAAGGTGACCATGTTATCCATTAATGTCGTTTTTAAGAAATCCATAAAATTAAAAAGAAAATTTGTGTTGTTTTGAAAAAGTAAATGAAGAAAATGTCCCTTACAATATTTGCCACATCTTCAGTTACTGATATTTACCCACAGGGGAGACTGTTACAGAAAACAGACCAAACATGACATGGAAAGAAATGGCACTGAGAAGGTTTAGGGGGCAGTTTATTTACATCTGTGGGCTTGACTGGGGTCACTCTCAAAGAAACAGCCCCACTCTGCAGTGTTTGGGGCCTTTAATTGGAAGGACAAGCAAGGGAATACAAAGGCAGACTTGGCACATAATGATTGGCGAGTTAGGTGATATCATGGGTTGCTAAGGGAGTTTAATCATCTCAAGTTACACTGCAAAGCCATCATTATACAAGTATGAGTTACACAAAGGAAGCAGTGTCCTATCATATTTTGAAGTTACCTGCAAGGCCATCAGTTGCACAAAGTCAATGAAGACAGGTTTATACGAAGGAAGGAGTGTTCTGTTACCGTGCCTGTTGGATAAGTTTGCTTGGTCTTGGCAAACTTCTTGGGCAAGCTTTTATTTAAAAATTTAATTTTCCCCCTCAAGATCAACATGCACCCAACCAGGAAATACCACAAAATAAAACTGGCGTGTGTCTAGACACTCTTAGGCTATTGTGTGTGAAGATCTAGAAAGGATAATCTGTTTGTACGTGAAGCAAGTCATCCAAAATCTTAAAATTGTCAGTTCTCTTAATACAAAGCTCACTGTATGTCTCTAATGGGTTTTTAAGGGACCTTACTAATAAATGATAAAGGCAAAAGTAACTACATATGAATAAAAACCACACATTTCAATGTCCTTTATGCTAAAAAAAGCATCATTAAAAGAAAGTGAAAGAACTGTTTTCTGGAAAAGCAAGCTAGTTTGCCATGGTACAGTTCATATTCTTCAATATATTTGTCTAAATGCACAATCTCTAAAATAAAAAAGTTTTGGGCTGGCCAAAAAGCTCAGTGGAATAAAGCGCCTGCAAGCAGGTGCAGGGTCCAGAGTTCAATAGCCAGGCCTGCTGTGATGGCCCCACCCCTGAAGTGCTCTGAGACCACAGTTGAGACTGGTATGCAGCTGTAACCCCAGCTCTTGCGAGGCTGTAGACAGGTGGATCACTATGAGTCCAATCTCATAGTAAGACCCTGAATATCCTGTAGACCCTTCCCTAAAAATACAAATAAATAAATAAATAAATAAATAAATAAATAAATAAAAAGTTCTGCTCATCCCTGTAGTCTGTAACTTTGTCCTTTTCCAGGGAAACTCATATTCAGAGATTACTTGTCATCAGTTATTGTTGTTTGGGGATTGTCCACTCAAAGGACATAAAATGATCCTGAGCCCCTGAGGGTCCCACATAGAAAAGTACATCCCAGTCCATTTGCCACATACCAAATTGATAAGGTGATGTTATATTTTCCACTTCCTTCTGTTACGAATCTGGCTATATATGTGTGGATAGCATCAAATGTCATTTAAAAACAGGAAGCAGAAAGTATATTTCTGAGCTCTAATGCAGAGGAGCTGCTATCCAGGAAAGTGAAAGGAGATTATATGACTGAGTAAAAAGATTTTAATAGAACAGAGGAAGGGATGGGGAGATAGCTCAGTGGAATAAGTGCCTGCCTGGCAAGTGCAAGGTCTTGGGCTGAATTCTCAGTAAAGAAAAAAGAATCACATAATAGAACAGAGGAAAGGAGGGGATAGAGAAATAAATACGTGATTTCCTCCCATTTGCATCAAACTTCAGATGACAGAGGATTTTTAAATTGGCAGCCAGCGCTTGGGCATCTGACCACAAGACAGGCCTCTGTGTGTGCCACAGCTCACTTTCAGAGATGCGTATTCACAGGCTGCAGATGAGTCTGCTGGGAGGTCACAGAGACAGAAGTCACGTGGAGGTGTCTGGGTGCAGCGAGCAAAGAGAAGCTAAACAAGGAAGAGTGAAGTCCTGTGTCCACAGTTTTGTCCTATGCATTTCTGGGACTGGTAAAAAATTATTCAGCATTTCTTATAAAACAGTCAGCAAACTTTTTAAAAGAATTTCTTTAAAGGCACTTCCTACAGAAGCAGCCATTTTTCTTTTTTCTTTTTCTTTTTATGAGCACAATATATTTATTGGGGAGGGGGAAGCTCCTGTCTTAGAGAGGGACAAAAGGGAGCCCTGAGCAGGTGGTACCCCCAGGAAGCTGTATCTTCCAGGGACTTCTACAGTGTAAAATCACACAGTGAGGTGGGTCACAGGTGGAGGAGAACATGGGGACTTCCTTAGGTGGGGATGAGGCAGGACAAAACTATGGTTAACCAGTGAGGTTGCAAACAACATTGCTCAAGTAAAATTAATTAAAGCCGTTTTTCAATGAAGTATTTGCATCAAGCATCGCACAGCCAGTAGCACAGCACTGCCAAAGGAGGCAGCAATGCAGGGCAGACAACACCATCCCAGAAACTGAATGTGATTCTCTTTCTTGCTTATAAGGTTAACCAAAATTTACTTTTTATAATCAATTAAGTTCAGATATTTTTAAAAATATTAATCTGAAAAGTGCTGGCTTGTATGGTTAGTGACAAAAGCAGGTGACTGTCCCCAACAAGACTACCAAGACCTCAAAGTCCAAGAGCCTTGTCTTCTAGTTTTCCAGTATTTGTGCACATAGAACCTGGTATGGGACTAGACAGGGTGAGAGTCATGTCAGTCTAGCTGAAGGCTCCTTGTTCTCTTGTATGTGTGGTTCTCTCGTACCAAGTTCTCACATAACTCTTAAATAAGACATCTCGATGGAAGCGGGTCTCCTGGAAAGAAACCAGCAATGACTCTAACTTAATACATTTGGTATCTTTTTAATTTTAGAGGTGCTGTGACTCAGCATAGCGATCAAGGCGTGAACGCATCCAATTTAATTGTGGTCGGACTTACTAGTCAGTCCCCTTGGCCCGCATAATAAAATCTCTGTAATAAATTCTTTTAATGCTAGAAGGACATAGTTAAAATTTCACGACTCATACACGTACACACGTGTACGCACATGTACACAGATACACACACGTGTGAACTTGGTTAGTGATGGACTAATGGGTCCTGCTTTCAAGTTCTCCAAACATGCTTATGGAGCCTGTTTGGGAGCAGAGGCCTTTGTCATGTTCATTTATCAGTAGAGATCTGGTGTGGACTAGGCACTGTGCTATGCAAAAGGAACACAGCTGCCTGTAAAACAGCCACCACCTCGGCTTTCACAGAGATTACCTTGTGGATTAGTGTGTTAATCACAAAACCCCGGTATGTGTGCAAGTCCACACCTACCAAGTGATGGGAGCGTGGTTCTGGGAAGGCACATCTTAGGGGATGTGATCCACACTGGGCAGGTAAAGGAGTTTTCCCAGAGAAGGACTCTAGAGTAGAAAAAGAAAGGTAAGTAAGTGCAATGTGAAACAGAGCTGTCTGTTGAAGAAGAAAGCCTGGGCGAAGATCCAGCGGAGAAAGAGCACAGGCCTCCCAAGAGACTTAAAACTGGCCCTGAGGAGCACTGCACTGAACTGAGGAAGGAGCCTGGTTTCTAGGAAACCAAGCCCAGATGCCACAAGGACAAAGTGGGACTTGTCTGTTCTTTGAGAAGTTCTCCCTATCTGCAGCATGGAGGTATCTGTAGAGGGCTCTAAGGGGGACTGGAAGAACTCCATAGGAAGAAGCCACTCTACAGATTCACTGAGCCAGCGAGTGCGGCAAGCGCTTAATGAGTGCTAGACATGCATACAGCATCAAGCCACATCTGGCCACTTCCTTCTTAAAGGAGCCAAGAATATAGAAAGAAAATACATAGTATAAATGTGAAGCAGTGGTGAATGCTATGAAGCAAAACAAGGCGGGGAAATCGACATGCAAGTGGAGGGGCAGAGTGCTTGGAGGAGCTCCTCCCGTGGGGGGACTGCACCAGACACCGGAACTGCAATAAGAGGCAGGGATGGAGCAGCAGAGGCAAAACCAGGAAGCAGAAGGCCACTTTATGTGGATGAACTTGAGCCAGCTTGACACTGAGATTATTGCACTTAAGAGTAAAGTGTCATGAGCCGACCATTCAGCTATAAATGTCAGAAATTTACCCTTCTTTGTGTCTGAGTAGAACTCCACTGTGCTAAAATCAGCACATCTATTTTATCCATTCATCAGTTGATGGGCATTTAGATTCTTTCCAAAAGTTATCTATAAAAACCTGTGCTGCTATTAACATGGGTGCACATATATAGACATACTTCAGTGTATTTAATACTTTCAGAAGATACCATGAAAAGCAGATAGGTCAAGCAGGACCTCTAGCCCCAGTTTTTTGAGGAATCTCCCCACTCTTTTCCAGTCATTGCACCACTCTGCACTCCACTCCTATCAACAGTGGAGAAGTGTTCCTTTTTTTTTTTTTCCTATATCCCATTAGTATTTGTTCTTGGTTGATTTTTTTTATATATATATAATATCCATTCCTTTTTTTTTTAATGGCCATCTCAGCCTGCCCTGGGGTAGGAGTGGGCCTGGTGCTGGGGATTGAACCATGTGCCCTGAGGTTGTCTAACCTCGCCTAAGCAGGTGCTTTAGACTGCTGAGCCATCTCACTGGCTCTATTTTATTTTATTTTATTTTATTTTATTTTATTTTGTTTTGTTTCATTTTGTTTCATTTTGTTTTGTTTTGTTTATTTTTCAGTACTGAGGATTGAACTTAGCACCCTACACTTGCCAGGCAAGTCCTTATTCTACTGAGCTATCTCTCCAGCTGATAATATGCATTCTTTCTGATGTGGAATTTAATCCTGTAACTAGTAATCTAGTTTATATTTCTTTAAGTTTGAGTGTGCACTTTTCGTGACTTTCTTAAGATGGAACTAAGTTGTAAGTGTTCTTAAATTTGGCTGGGTGGTCTCATTTAGTCTACTGCTCCTTGCAATTTTTAATGGTTTGTATACCAGTAACTTGCACCCTTTTTGAATATTGAATAGAAATCTATGTATTGACTGCTATTTTTTTTAATGTGGCTGCTCTTGGCAGAATTTTAAACTTTTCAAATAAGTTGTTTATTTGCTAAATTTGTTTTTTATTTGCTTGCTTTTACTTGTCTTGTTATATTCCTGGAGTAATTTTAAAATTTTGATAATGTAGTGTATAGCCGTTGAACATGGCTCAGGGTTTTTTTTAAGTTTTAAATAGCAGAAAGATAACAGAAGATGAAAGTCAGTTTCAACAAAGGTTAGTAGGGCAGTTACATAGGTGATACATTGCATATTGTTGTCTTCAAACCAGAGCTAAAGTGTAAACATCATATTGGCTCAATTAAAAAACAAGTGTCTATTTCAAAATAAATAAAGTAATTTCATGTTAACAGCAAGACAGAAGAGAAAGTGCAGAGTTCCCATATTCGCCACTTACTCATGTACAACCTCCCCCATGGTCCCCATGCCCCACCACAGCAGTAAACTGGAAGTAATTGATGAAATTATATGCTTCCCGTTTCCATTAGTACGTTTGCAGAATATAATGGTTCCATTCCTCATGGGGAGTTGGTACACAGACGTGACCCATCTCGATTCTCTTTTCACCTCTCCCCTCCTCCCCTGCCCTCTTGGTCCCCTTCCCACTTGAGAATGATGAATCTCTCTCCTTTGTAAGATCTATGTTTTTTTTGTCTTTTTGAGACAGGGTCTTGCTATGCAGTTTAGGCTGGCCTTGAGCTCACTTTTGTAGCCCAGGCTAGTCTCAAACTCACACCGATCCTCCTGCCTCAGCCTCCCGAGTGCTGGGATTACAGGCATGCGCCACCACGCCCGGCTATAAGATCTACATTTTATCTTGTTTTCTTTTATTTATAATTTGAGTTTCTTGTATAAGTGAAATTATGAGACAGCTAAGCTGTGTGTCTGATTTATTTCATTTAACATGGTCAAATGCCTCACGTGTATCTTTATGTAAAAGTAACACACTTTTTTTATACTGAAGGATATATAGGCCACAATATATCTTTAATTCCTTTGGGAAAATAAATACAAGGGGAATAAGTTGGGTCAAATGAAGGTCGTAGCTCTCATTTTTTGAGGAACCTCCACAATGGTGGTACTCATCCATGTTTCCACCAGCAATGTAGAAGGGCTCTCTCCAGCCCCAGCCTCACCAGCACTTGTCACTTGCTTTTATTACATATTTTTTGTCCTTTGATTTCTTGATGATAACCGTTCTTTCCAAATCTCAGTGTCCTTCTCATGTGTTGAACACTTCTTCATAGCTTTATTGGCTATTTGTACTTCTCAAAAGTGAGGATTAATTTTTAAATTTTTTATAAAATGTATAAATTTTTATAAATTTTTTTAGGAATGTTAGTCATCTGTCCAAGGAATAGCTAGCAAATATTTTTCCTGTTCTGTAGGCTATCTTTTCACTATGTGATTTCTTTTGCTGTGCAGAAGATTTTAATTTGATATAGTCCCATGATGAAACTACATTGATACATTATTATCACTCTAAGTCCATAGTTTATATTATGTTCACTGCTATTATTGTGCCTTTTATATGTAATGCATAAGCACCATTGTGGCACCATGCAGAAAAATTGTGCCACCCTGAAGTTCACTCTGTGTTACTCTTCAGCCTTACCTCATACTACAAATACTTTTGCATATCTCCTGCATACCAGTATCATTCTATGAAGGTGGGAGACCTCAGTCAGGAAAAAACAGGCACTTGGCTTTTCCTTTATCATTCAAATTGGAAAAATACACAATAAATAATAGAAATAATAAGAATATTAGAGTGCATATTAGAAATTATTTAATATTATGACAGAAGAACAAAAGCCAGCCAAGAAGAACAAGAACAAAGCAAACGATATGGGATGGGTGGGTTTGCAAAGAGATAGCAGACTATGAGAAGGACTCACAAAAACTTACTACCACTGTTTCTCTGTGAAGAATCTAATTGCAGATACAGATGGTGAAAAAGAAAATAAGGGGTAATTTACACATTTTAATACATACACTTCTGCAAGATTTGGAATTTTTTTTTTTTTCTTTTTGAGACAGGGTCTCACTGTACAGTTCAGGCTGGCCTTGAGCTTAGTTTTGTGGCCCAGGCTGGTCTTGAACTCGCACTGATCCTCCTGCCTCAGCCTCCCGAGTGCTGGGATTACAGGCGTGCACCACCACGCCCGGCCAGGATTTGGAATTTTTAATGAAAATAATTTACCTCAGTAATAGAGATCCTGGCAACTGGAAACCTGGCAGAAACTCCAGGACCCACCTCCAGCATCCTGTCTAAATCAAGTTCTAGCTCAGATTGGCTATAGAGCAATCTGCATTCCTTGGCCAGAACACTTTAGCTCCGTGGGCTGCCACTTTTTCATCTTCTCCAAACAGAATATTCAGAGCTCATGGGCATTCTGGCTGTGCTCCTCAGGATTCCTCAGGGTCCCTTGAGAAGGGATTCAGGGTCTGCTGTATTCCTTCTTTCTCTGGCCCTGCAACAGAGAAACTCTGATTTGGCTGGTTTTCAACATTGGCCTTCTTCATAAATGCTCAATAATTACATTATAAGGAAATTTTAAAAATGATTGGAAGAATAACTTTTAAACTCTTTCACATTCAGAATGCCATTAACTCAAAACTACTATGCCATAACTAGCAAAAAATATAAACTGTTGTTATTTGGCCAAGTTTTTCATCAGCCTCAAGCAACCTTATTGCTAACTTTATATCTCTAATATAAAATAAATTCTTTCACACAGAGACCTTTATTCTTATATTCCTTTTTTGTTCTTTTTCCAGACATCTGCATTCTTCTTTTTGCCAGAGTTGAGAGAGAACAGGCTACTTTATTCAATACTTTTGAAATTTTGCTTATTTCCTTAAATTTATTAATGTATGTCAAACATCACATAATCAACCCTGATTGATAAATGAATGCATCATGTCTATCTTTGCTCTTTGCAATAGCTTTCTTTACCATACTATACAGAAAAGAATTTTATCTCAAGTGTTTTTGAAGTAGTCTACAAAAATATATAATAAAATAAACACTGATTCACTCCATATGAAGGGGTAAGATAAACACAAAGAAGTATAATGAATCTTGTACAGTGAATGCATGGAAATTTTCATAATTGTAAAATGTAGTTTTTAAGCTTACTTCTCAGCACTCTATTACTCAGCCTGAGAAGGGAAGCAATATCAGCTGTAAAATGTACAGTGCCCACCAGGTCAAGGGCACTCATGGCATGGGGAAAGGTAGAAAGAAAAGTATTTCCCTATGCTCACTGGGGGCCAGTTCATTAAACAAATGTCGATGTTATATAGTGTAAACAGTAAGCATTGAAACAGAGCACACGTACCTGCATCTCTATTTACTAAATATTCTTGGTTGTTATATCTGGGGGAAGGATGTACTCTTTACCCTCTAGTTGGTAAAGCCCAAGAATGTTACAGCACACAGAACAGATTTCTCAAAAACAAAAACAAGACAAAGAAACCCGATCCAGCCCAAAAATATTAGTAGGAGTTGAAAAGTACAACAACAGATACCAGCTTTTCAAACTTTGTTCTGTGGGCCAGTAGCATCAGTATCATTTGGATACTTGTTGAAGATTCAGATTCTTGGGTCAACCTACACCTACTAAATCAACATCTACTGTTTGGCAAGATCCCCCAGTGCTTCATGTGGATATTGAACCTTGAGGGGTACTGCTAATCCAGGAATGAGAGGTTCTAGCAAAACCCAGTAATACAGAAAAAGAATTTTCTTCTGTACAATAAATCTATGGTTTAACAAATTGACCACATTTATTAATCACCTCTAAATTGTGATGATTATTTTTTTTTTTCTTCCCTCAAGGATGCCAGTCTTAGTTATCTAGACTATTGGTCCTGAATTTCTGGCTCATTCAGTTATCCTCTGGTTCTCCTTATAGATTATTATTTTTTTTTTTTTAATGTATTTGGTTGTTGAAGGATCTCACTACACAGCTCGGACTCACGGTGAACCTCCTGCTTTCAGCCTCCCTGACACTGGGATTATAAGCATGCACTATTACAACTGGACTCTGGCCAGCTCAACCCACTCTGGGGGTGGGGCTAGAGCAGCATGTGCCAGGGATTGAACCCTGGGCCCTGCACTTGCCTAAGCTTGTCTAAGCAGGCTCTTTAGTCCACTGATTTTAAGAAAAGTTGAATAGCTTCAGAAGGCATGAAAGGCTACTTCCAGAGGGAATGCTTGACTTTGTATTACGTGCTCTTTTGACTCTTCATTAACCTAATATTTATTTACTCAGAAAGATTGTCTTAAAGGTCTCAAAATAATTGGGTATTAAGTCTGTTATCAAGTATGTTTAGCTTAATTGTGTAAATGAGGTAGAAACATATGGATTACATTTCCTGTAAAATATGCACAGACTTAAAATTAAGCAACAATATGTCAGACACAATCTGTGGACACCTAAACCCAAACCACTGAAAAGTGAGTTGAAACAAGTTCTTGTGTGTGACTTTGTCTGTGATAAATATTTCGTGATTAATCCACTTGGCCTTCTCTTCCTTTCTGTGGGAACTGACATTATTGTACTTAGATTTCTCCCTACAAAATCTATAGAATTTTTTCTAAGTTCTTTTACAAAGAACCTTGAAAATCCTTAAATGTAAGCTATAATTTCCAGTAAGTGTTGACAATGAAGTCTATTTGTACATCCCTATCCTACTTCTCAGATTTTTACTTTATAATCATATCAGTTCTTAAGTATATTTACACCATCCAGTTGTTTGATTATTTGCATGTTTGTTTTTTAATAACCTCTTTAAACATATGAACAGTTGTGTCTGTTGTACAAGAATCCAGACAAAATAGATTCCCCTTGTCCTTCTGTAGGATTGATGTTATACAGCTTCTCAATAATACAAATGTCAAATGGACATCAAACATTTGAAATGCTTATCATTATTTCTAGAAATTTTGTCTTTGTTACCTTTGAATTCTCTGGTCTATTGTGTATTTTGAATTTATGTGCAACAGCAAAAAGAATTATTATAATTCTTAAAGTAACTCAGCAATCATATAATAATAATTAACTGTTTAATTGAAAGTTAAAACATTAAAATAAAAGGTAATTTTCAAAGCAAGAATTAAAATAATGGCATACTCTCATTTTTGGTTGGTCAAAATATTATCTGCCAGTACATTTACAAACATATATATAATTTTATTATTTTTATTATATATATATATATATATATATATATATATATATATATATATATAATGGCCAGCTCAGCCTGCCCTGGGCAGTAGGGCTGGCTGGCACAGCATGTGGTGCCAGGGATCAAACCGCCATCCCTGTGGTTGCCTAAACTTGCCTAAGCAGGCACTTTAAACCCCTGAGCCATCTCACCAATCCTACAAACTATTTTTTTTTTTAAGCATTTGGGGTTAAAAAATTTCCCAAATGTTTTTAGTCAACCATTGCTATTGTTAACTTTTGAACTCAAACACGTTTTCAAGGAAATGTAATCCATGTGTTTCAAATTCATTTTCACTTTGGCTATTGAGATATGACTTGGAAAGCTCTTCTGATCCCTATGAAGTGTTTCAGTGATAACATAAATCTTGTCAAGGAAGGATCTTTGTGTTAAGAAGAGCCTCATATGCAGGGTATAGCTATGGTGACCCTGTTGGTCTTTAGTGCAAAAAGATTATTTCCTAGTTTTAATCATAGTCCTTTCTTTTCCTCTCACATATGATCAAATAATAATACTAATAATAATAATAATAATAATAATGGGAGGGAGATGTGACTTTGTTCATTCACCTTGGGTAAGATTGGCTTGGAATAATACACCTACAATAAAATGTTGAGTATCTTATGGTACAAATGGACTAAAGAGTCTGAGAAAATATCTATTTCTCTTTTCCGATGCAAATTCTACAACCTACCATCTCCATATTCTGCAAAAGCTTCAAGCCCTGTCGGTCTTCAGTGTATTTCTTTGTATGCACAGCTTTTGTCTCTTTCCCCCAGACAGTAAGGACTGACATTCTCCATGGAGATGAGTGTCCGAAGACACAGGGGAGCCAAAGAGAATCTGTGAGGATGGGGTTTCCCCACGGAATGAGCTATCAGATAAACAGAGTCTCAGCTGCCTTTGCCCGGCTCACCCAAGGCAGAGCCCCACACTTGGCAATTCCAGCCTGAGAGGAGGAGCAGGAGACCCATTCTAGGGCTCCTGCTGAACCAGACAAAGAAATCTGCACAGCTGGTGAAACCAGGTAGGCCCAGGCTCTTCAGCCAGCACACATAGGCCTTCCCAGGTTGCTAGTCACTGCCTTCGTAGATGAATGGCTTTCCAGAAACACCCATTTGATCACTATACATGGTTTTCTCAGCTCTTGAGGGCCTTAGCCAGGCCTAGCATAAGTCAAAAGTACCCTTAGAGTCTGAGGAGATTTTTTGAGCACTGCAATAGGATGCAAGCTGCCTTGTTTAGGTTTCCTATAGCCTTGACTTTGAGGATTTTTACTCAGTTATGAAACACCCCCCACACTTACCTTATGCTGAAAATGTGGGAACTTGAGGTTTCGAAGTCCTAGCCAAGGCCAGAGCTAACTCACTGCAGAGCATCCTGACTGCAGCAACTATGAACAGGAGTAAGCAGCACCCAAGGTCTGAGGTGACCATGTCACTGAACAGTCTGAATTGCTTCTATTTCCAGTGTCTAATAGTGTTGGCACTATTACTGTTGGCACACAGTAAATGCTCAGCACAGCACAGTTCAATGAACAAAAGGAATAAATGAACAAGGGCCAGGGAGATAGCTCAGTGGTATAAGCACCTGCCTGGCTGCTGGGAGCAGCCCTGCGCAGCACCTGCCCCTGCAGACAATACGCATGTCATGAGTGTGCAGTCTCAAAACTGCAACAGAACCATAGATCTTTCTGTGGGCTTTAACATAGCAAGTGACCTTTCACTGATCCTAAAGGCAACGGTCTTTGTTTAATTAGGAAAAGAGTAGTGGCCTGCCTTGTGATGTTGCACAAAAGCTGGAAAACCCACAGAGATGTCCAGAAATACATTAAATATCAAGCTCAGCATTATGAGAGACAAAACAATGTAGACATTAGCCACTGGCTTGGAATAAGTACACACTACTTTTCCAACATCTGATATATAGAAAAACACAGAATGAGTGCGCACTGATGGGAAGTCTTAGCTCTTTCCGAGTAGATGAGCATCATTAAGTTATTCGTGGAAACAGAGAAGTGAACCCGTGAGGCAGACAAGTAGGAGCATCAGCTCCAGCAGCCCGGGTGGTTGGAGTCCTGCCCTCTGCATCCCTCTACAATAATGACCATCACATTCATGAATTCCATGAGGAAAGCACCCCACAATCCTAGCACTAAAATATCTGGTGGACTTACCCACAAATCTAGTCAGTACTTGCATCATAGGCTCTAGCTATCATTGTCATTCACAAGGATTTTATCTGTAGGGAGATGCAGGGGGGAGGACACTGGGAGAGGCCCACCACCCCATGAAACCACACCTGGTAAAGACTCCTCCCCAGATAGTTACATGTGCTTCCTCACCTAATTCTCCAAAACGGGAGCTAAAGAAAAAATTCACTACCCATTTACATACCCCATGATTTTTGTCACAATTCTTAGTTTCTGATTATTCTTGTGGAGACACTCAAGCATCCTGAGGCTGACATCACCTGAATCATTTAATGTGTAAATAAACCAAGGTGTTCATTTGTCCCTTCAGCATAGCCTGCAGGAATGAGGACTTTGTGGTGGTTGGTAGACCATTGAATCTACTATAATAGTACAAGCCAATTCTAATGTATTTCCTGGCGGACAAAAATTCATAGGGCAAGTGTTTTTTTCTATGATTATGAAAATCAATGCTCACTCTAAAAGTTTGGAAATAGAGAAAAGACTAAAGAAGATCATCCTTAATCTCACCATTTATAACTGTTAGAAATTTTATGTATTTTATGGTACATCTTTCTATGGTAGAACATAATTTGGTCTATGGGGCAGAATCACTTTTCAAAGATGATTTACTTTATAATCAGGATGTTAAATATTTCAGTTTGAAGAATATGAAAATTTGAAGATCAAAGCCAGTAATATGTAGTTGACTAAAATTTTATTTTTTTTTATTTTTTTTATTTTTTTGTCTTTTTGAGGCAGGGTCTCGCTATGCAGTTCAGGCTGGCCTTGAGCTCACTTTTGTAGCCCAGGATGGTCTCGAACTCGCACCAATCCTCCTGCCTCAGCCTCCTAAGTGCTGGGATTACAGGCGTGTGCCACCACGCCCGGCAAGTTGACTAAAATTTTAGCAGGACATTTTACATGAAATATTTTTGTGGAAGCACTTGACTACATTTCTTTTATTTAATGTATGAAAAAATATTTCTCTGTGAGTACATTTTTGACAATCCTACATTAGATACAGGTCATATCTAGATTTTTATCTTTCTCTTAAAGGATATTCTTTTGCCATTTCTTTCTCCTTTGGTACAGGGTCTCATACACAACTCAGACTCCTAGTGATCTGCCTGTTTTCAGCCTCCCAAGAGCTGGGATTTCAGGCATGCACCACCACACCAGGACTGGGCCGTGGCTCAGCATGCCCAGGGGAGGGGTCAGCATAGCCCATGTTGCCAGGAATCAAACCCGGTCCCAGCTCCTGCCTAAGCAGGCACTTAGTCTGCTGAGCTACCTCACCAGCCCTCTTTTGCCATTTCTTGGTAAAATATACTTCTCTCCTTCCCATGTCATTCTCCCTTGATATTAAAACTATAGTTTCCAAAATTTTGGCATTCTTCAAACAGGTTTGAGTTATAGAAAAATGTTTAGATCACATCTCACCATATTACTCATTGTTAAGCAGCTTCCATTATTGACAAGCTTTTCCTGTAAAAGACCAGATGGTAAATACATCTGGTTGGTTGGTTGATATTTATTCATTTATTTTTGTGGCTGGCTTAGCCAGCCTTAGGACTGGGGATGGCACTGCATGTGGTGCTGGGATCAAACAGCCCCTGAACTTGCCTAAGTTTACCTAAGCAGGTGCTTCAGTCCACCGAGCCATCTCACTGGCCCCAGTAAGTACATCTGGACAAAAGACAGGTCACGTAGTTTCTCTTGCAGCTACTCAGCTGTGCCATTGTAATGTGAATGTATCATAGGACTATGCGTCACTGGACAGCAAAGCATACAGTCTCGGAAGTGAATCATGCAATGTCGTCATTGGGTGAAGGTCATAGAGGACTTACACAACTAACTTGGTTGTGAAGTCACTAGGCAACATGTTATGACATGTGTAGATGTCCGCCACAGTCTCTTGCAGTCAAAGGACATTTCTGGAGGTGGCTGAATCTAGTGTGTGTGATTGATCAGTGATACAAAGCTAGGATTAAGGGTGGTGATTGGTGAATTCATCCACTGATTTGATTGGTACCACTCTAATTCCAATAGGCTGGATACAAAATAAGGATCAAAAAGAGTCTTTGCTGTTTCTCCCACCATGAGCTGTTACCCTTCTGCCATGAGCCACCCAGTCTTTGAGGTCACCCATAATGGACTGAAACCTCTACAAACTGTAAACTAAGTAAGTGTCTCAGTGACTCTTCTCTCCTTGCTGGAACAAAACACCCAACACGCACAATGACAGAAGGAAAAGTTTATTTAATTCACAGTCACTAGAGATTTCAGTCCGTACTCAGCTGGTCCCGAGGCAAAGTGGCACATGGCAGAGGGCAGCAGTTCACAGTGGCAGCAGAGAGTAAGAGCAAAATAGAGTAGCAACAACAATAGCAGCAAAGAGGAAGTCTGTCTCTCTTAAGCAGCCTTTAGGCTATCCACCTCAGGCTAGGGGAAATACTCACACCCATAATCCCAGCAGTACTAAAACCCATAATCTCAGCCTTGGGCTACCCATGATCCCAGTAGACTGAGGCTTTGCGGGGACAAGTAGACACAGACCTTAACAATAAGCTTTTCCTCCCTTAACTTTAGGCATTGGACATTTTGTCTGAGCAACGAGAAATTTAATTAAGACACAATGTGATTGTATGGGATCACTGTGGTCTCTGCCTAACTGATACATTGAGTATGACAGCACATAAACTAATGGCCACAACTGGGCCCCTTAAGACTTTATTTATAAACAAACAACTCATGAGTCACAATTGACCCATGCAAAGTAGGTTATAACCCTTGCTGTAGACATTTACATTTTTGTCCTCACTGCCTCATTCACCTGGAGTTTTCTGTTAGTGGAGTTTAGAAGTTTCTGGTTTTCCACATAACACTTCCAGGGAACACAGCTGATTGAACTCATGTTATCTCATTATCAATGGAGCACCACTTAAATGGTGATGAAAGAATTAAAAGCCACAAGCTTCTGAGAATGGAGAAGACAGCAGAAAAGGATGCCAGATACTGAGTAGGATACAACAGCTGTGATGACATTGGCGGGGTTAGTGAAGAGCACCTGGGCAACAGCACTTGGGCTGCAAGAGCCACTGTGTGAGGAAGGGTTAGCGCAGGAATTACTGAGACAGCAGCAAACTGCTATTCAGAATAGCTGGCTCCCTTTTCAGCCAGATACTGAGCCACCACACTTAGCTCTTGCTCGAACTCGAGATTCCTAATGGAATCAGGGGAGGGGCTCCAGCTCTTCACTGTAAACATTTTGTTATTCTACAGTTTGGGGAATACAAATCATGCCATTTATTATCCAAGATGTTTACAAATCTAAGGGCATCTTGAAACCCTTGGCTCCAGCCTTTTTCTATGACCCATGGGAAATACTTGTTAATATCTGCAGAATTACTCCTAGTATCCATTGATGAGGTTCTAACATGGGAAGAAGGGGCAGAAAACTAGAAGACAAGAAATTACAAAAGGGGGGGGGGCTTCCTTAGAGTTGATTTGCATGTCTGGATCTTTGTCCATAGAACGAAGGGTGAGACAGAGGGAGGCTGGTAGCTATGATGCCTGGCGGGGAATGTGGGAGTCTCAGGCAACAGTCTTGCTTAAACCCAGCAGACAATGGCTACTTGTTGTGAAGCAGTGTACATGAGAGTGACAGATGCAAACTTCAAGGGTCCCCAGGTCACATCTAACAGGCGTCACTAACTCTGAGTCAGTGTCTCCTTTTCTCAGTAGTATTCTTAGAGATTAGATGAGGAAAAAAAAAAATTGCAAATCTGGCTGATTATTTAGTAGAGAGGGACATCTTTTGTACTGTTCCCTCTTTGTACCATAACAGACACTGGCTGTGTGTCTGTGTGTTCTATTCAAAGGGAAAATATTTGAACTTCTTAGGTTATTACTACCACCATTATGTGTTTGTCCCCCTTTGATTTGTCTTCCTTTCCCCATGATAAATCTTTTTATCTTCTTCTCTTCGAAGTTCTCCTTCTCTGTCTCCATTCATATTCGCATTTCTTTATCCCACACACATTCTTTTCATTCTGCTATTGGTCTTGCTTTGCGACTGTCAAAGAAAAAAATCACTTCCAATACCCAATATCCACAAACTTTGGGCTTTTCTTCCACAAGTTTTCAGTGTTTCATTGACCTTGAGAGCCATAATATTGATAAAGGCAATAGGGAAAGGAGCTGGTCACTGATTTTCAAATAAAATTAAAATCAAATCAAATTCAACAACCCCAGTACAAAAAGAATATCTTTTGTTCTGTTCCCTTTTTGTCCCACAACAATGGCCAAATTCAAGTCTTGTGTGCTCTATTGAGAAAGAAAACAGATTGAGACAAAATAAAAGAAACTGTGAACCTTCACTGGTGTTAGAGCAGTATCTGCCCTCATTTGGCACTAGGTGCCACCTGTTGTGGGAGCACCTGATTCTCCAGTCTGCAGGGGTTCATTTCATAGCACTGTGGGTACTGAGGGCACCTGCCTACCAAGTATCATCTATAGGGACATCCAGTCAACTTGCAAGTATTTACCTCTGAACTTCTATTAATATTTATATTGAGGAAAGCCAACTTGGCAAGACCAGAGGGAGTTAGACATACTGGACCTTTACCATATTGGACCAACAGGAAGTGCTTTGGTCATCTCACTCAGAGCCAGGGACATAGTGGGTCAAGCAGAAGAATTATAATTTTAAAGAAGTATTATATTATGCACAGGTACAAATTCCCTATGATGAATATAATCAATATAGATGACAAATATGTACTAATAAAACAATAAAGTAAAATTCACCCTATTACCTTTTGTTATGTTCTTTATCACCATTTTAACATCTGTTTTTATTGTTTTCTCACTGTATAGTTCAGGCTGGTCTGGAACTTAAGCTGACCTTCTACCTGAGCCTCAGGAGTGCTGAGATCACAGGCATTGTGCCACTAAGCCTGGCTTATCACCACTTTATTCTTGTAGCTCAGTGTAGTCACAGTATTTCCTGAATCCATGGGTCTGATGCAAGTAGATGTGTCAATGTGATTTCTTAAAGTTAGGACATTTTATGCAAGTCATTTTTCTGCATACTGGTATGCTTGAGACATACTAACCTTATTGCCAGAAATGGTTTCATGGTTCTATTTCAAGAGCTTTCAAGAGATCCTACGAATCATCTAGCCTAAGTTGTCATGGATATCCTTTACAATGGTTTAGGTTTATATAAATTTAAAAGGAAAAATGAAAGCCACTGTGACTGACTCAATCTTTAGGACAATCTGACTGGGGCCCAGCACCCCCCCATCACAGACCCATACCAATGCCATCACGCAGGTTTCTTCCTCCTCAGGCCAGACTCCGGATCACTGTCACCCTGTCCAGGTTGCTCCCTCCTCTTTGTCCTTAGGATGACAGCACAAATGTCTGCTCTTCGGAGCCAGCCTTCTCGGGCCCTCATTTCAATCTTACTTGCCTCTATACTTTTCTCTGAGGATTTTTTCCTTCATGACACTATCACAGCTGTGTTTCACTGTCTTACTTTTAAACACACACACACACACACACACACACACGGTCTTGTTTAGTTGCCTCGGCTGGCCTCAACGTTGTGATCCTCTTGCTTCTGCTTCCTAAATATTATAAACATGTCCATTATGTATACCCTGTATTACTCTTCCTTGTTTATATCCTTCACATTGGCAAAATAGGTAGCACACTTTTATGCACACTTATGTACATTTTTATATCCAGTGGGAGTACTGTAGGAACACATGAATGCGTGTTAAGACAAGATCAGCACATTCAGGGTGGTATGGCCAGAGACAGCAGATAGGTGACTAAATAATGAGCCTGTGATCATTTCTATGAGTCTTTCCTTATACTATATAAAATCCACTTTAATGATTTTTTTTTCTTCTGCTTAGAAAAACCAAATCTTTATATAACGTTTCATTAATTCACACTTAAAGTCTTACTTAGAATTTTACTTTTATAACTACTATTTTGGCCATCTTCTTCTTCCTTTTTATTTTAAGGAAGGGTCTACAGGGTGCTCAGGGTCTCACTACTAGATCAGACTTGTAGTGATCTGCCTGTTCACAGCGTCCCAAGAGGTCACCCTGCCCAGTCTCATTTGCTGTCTCAGTGTGCGGGGCTGGCACAGCAGGCCCTAGGATTGAACCCCTGGACCCTGCATCTGCTTGTAGGCACTTTAATCCACTTTCTTAAAAAATAAGAATTTTAAATAATGACATATACTACCACTGACTTCTGCTCTTGCTTCATATTCGCATCAGGGTCAATACTGAATAGTTGTAAGTTGGTGACAGCTCTTCCTAGCCTTTGGCTGCGGCTTAGCCCTCTAGTTTTAGATTCCAGTACTTTCCCATGTGGTCTTTTGCTCTTTCATGTGGGCCCATGGGTTGTAAGGGTAGCAACTAACATAACCTTTCTATTTTCTCATGTCATCCCCATGACCATGAACTCAACTTAGACTAGAGGCAGGTATCTTAGGAAAGTCAGGGCTGGTTAAAACTTGTTAAAGCCCTTCGCTAACAAGAGCTTCAAAGAGTTTGGTACAACTGATATTCACTACGCCAACCTATCTAATATAATCCAATCTTCCAGCAAAGATCTGTCACTCTCTCAAGAGTGTACTTTTGAAGTGAGTAGGGACACCTGGCCAGACCTCAACTTAGCACTGCCAAGTGGAGAAAGCAGGGTGATAGATGAGTCATATGTAGACCATCCTAGGCTCATCCTTCTTTCCTCAGAGAGGAAAAATGTAAACAGGCCCATTTTAATGGAATGGAATTTAATAATAAAATTTCTTAAACCTTTCTGTCCCCCAAATCTTGTTGCTATTATGCATTTTGCAGCATTGCAATGTAATTGGTAGCACATGGAATGGTACCGTCAGGGGGTCACAACTTGCCTGCCTTGTTTGCCTCTGCACAACTTTTGATGAATCTCTACTTGGCAGAGCCAAATGTTCATTTATAACATATGGACTTCCACTGGTTCAGTGTGATCACAAAGAGATGCTGTACCACTGCCAGAAATCACCTACATTAGCATCACGCAAAAGGCAACTGTGTGTATTTAATATAAAATTCATAAAAATTCCACATTTACTTTCATACCTAGAAACTCTGCTGGCTCCGATAAAAATATCCCAATTTTTTTTCTGGTAGTGTTGGTATTGACTATTTTGTGTCCTTACTGTTTGGACATATAATTTGCATTTGTCTAGTACTGAGAGTAGTAGGAGAATGTTGAGCTATGCCAAATGATCTTTCCCTGGAGGCTTTTGTGCTTGGGTAAGTCATTGGCAAGCTGTTCTTCCCCGAGCTGGGTCGTACTCATCAGGTGGTTGGGGCATGCATTTTTTTCCAGTGGATACCAAAAATGTTCTGGAATAGTAAAAACTGTACATTACAGTCATTTGAGTAAGTTTCCTCATTTGTGTTTTAATTATTCCTCTTGGGGCATAATTGGCCGCATTTCTGGAAATGCTGAAGTTAATACAATAATATAAAGGAAGTTCACAATAACCTTTTTCAGTAACAATAAGTAGTCAGTCATCTAATTAGAAATGATCCCAATTTGAATCCTTTTTATAAGACCTTTCTTTCATCTGTCTGTATAATCTAAGAACCATATTCAGGAACATCTTTCTCATAATTAATACAATAATTATATTTTTAAAGTTAAGTATAAGGAGGGCTGGGCATGGTGGCACCTACCTATAATCCCAGAACTTGCATGGCTGAGGTAGGAGGATCTCCACAAGTTCAAGGCCAGCCTGAACTGCACAACAAGACTCTGTCTTTAAAAAACAAACAAACAAAACTAGACATAAGGATAGGAAAATAATTATTTAAGAATTTATGCCAATTCCACCACAAGTATAAAATTATATATGACCTGCCGGGCGTGGTGGCTCACGCCTGTAATCCCAACACTCGGGAGGCTGAGGCAGGAGGATTGGTGCGAGTTCGAGACCAGCCTGGGCTACAAAAGTGAGCTCAAGGCTAGCCTGAGCTGCATAGCGAGACCCTGTCTCAAAAAGGCAAAATAATAATAATAATAATAATAATAATAATAATAATAATAATTATATATGACCCAACAATTCCCTGTCTCAAAAAGACCAAAAAAAATGAGGTGTAGCCCTATAGAGTATTTCATACAGAGCAATACCAGATCTTGTGCTTAGATAGTTGTGTGGTTCACTGTAGAAGGCCCTCTCCTAGGAACACTACCCACTGGCCTTCCACTAAAAGAATTCCTTTGAACAGGAAGCTGAAGGTTTTTAAATACCTCAACCATTTTCAAGCAGGCTGTGGGTCATAAAAGTCTCCTTCTTGTCTTTTGGGTTCGTACATTTTCATTCCCAAGAAAGGGCTCTTAACGAAGCAGAAAATGTAACAATAAAGGCCTGGCTAATATAGAAGTATTTTATCAAGTTTCAAAATAAAGCATTATAAGCCGGGCGTGGTGGCTCACGCCTGTAATCCCAGCACTCGGGAGGCTGAGGCAGGAGGATTGATGGGAGTTCGAGACCAGCCTGGGCTACAAAAGTGAGCTCAGGACCAGCCTCAACTGCATAGCGAGACCCTGTCTCAAAAAGACAAAAAAAAAAAAAAAAAAAAAAAAAAAAAAAAAAAAAAAAAAA
>PVJA010027499.1:15691-28406 GCA_004027025.1 Myocastor coypus | reverse complement strand
ATATATATATATATATATATATATATATATTAATAAAATTTTAAGAATCTTTACAAAAATCAAAAAATAAAAAAAAGAATCTTTAAAAAATAAATAAATAAAATTTAAAAAATTCTTGGGCCCAGCAGGATGGCTCAGTGGTCTAAAGTGCCTGCTTGGGAAGCTTGGGCAGCTTCAGGGACCGAGGTTCGATCCCCGGCACCACATGCTGCGCCAGCCCTGCCGTTGAGGCAGGCTGAGCTGGCCATAAAAATGAGTGAATAAACAAACAAAGGTTCTGCAACAAGAAAAAAATAAATAAAATTTTTAAAAAAAAAAAAAAAAAAGTAAATTCAGCGTCAGCTTAAACTACACCATTGTAAAGGATGGGGGGTGGTAAAAGGGGGGAGAGAAAGAGGAGAAAAGAGAGAGGGAAGGAGAGGGGGGAGTGAGGAGAGAGAAATCCCTGTATTCATCCACTGTGGTCCTTGCACTCATGGAAGAATGCAATCTAGAAACCAGAAAGTATTGTCTTTGTGTTGTACAGGAAACTGATTCTTAGTAAAGTACTGAGCTACTCTAGTATGTTTATAGACATGATACCTCACCTCAGTAATTCCAACTATTGACAGGTTGAGCATCTCATGGAAATTCAGGCACACTGTTTCAAAACAAAAACCAATACAAAAGGGTCTGGGGATGCAGCTCAACAGTAGAGTGCTCCTGGGTTCCAGCCCCAGGACAGAAAGGAAGGAAAGAAGCAAAGAAAGGAGCAAGGACACACGCACGCAAGGATGCACACACAAATAGAGGAAGGGAAATTTTATTTAGAAAATTCACAATATCTCCTCAGCTTCCACAGCACCACTACCATTCCAGTGGGCAGATAGCGGGCAGCCAGTCTCATCTCAGGTGGGACTCCAAACCCATGGCCTCTCTCTCTTGAGAAAGGACACAGACCATAATCTATAAGTACCAACAAAGTTACTGAGATAAAGTTGGGGAGATGATGTGTCTTGAGAAGACTTTGGAGTAGAGGTTACCTTGGAGGGGAAAGAGCAAATTAAAATTTCTGTCAACAAGGCCAGGGTACCATATTTCCCAAAATGTTGCATTAATGACTGGGGATTTAGCGCAACATTGCAGCAGCCTGCCTGGCAAGTGTGAGGTTGAGTTTAATTCCCAGTACTTCTTACCCCACCCCAGCCCCCCAAAAAGGGGGGAAAAAACAGTCAAAATGTTGTAACACAGTTTGAGAAGTTCTCGTTTTTACAGGCTGCTTCCACCTTATGTAAGGAGACTTTGGCTACACATTGGTTGGGACACAGCTCCAGAGCACTGGCAGCAGAGGTGAGGAGAGGGCTAAGCTAATAAATACATAAAAGCGTGAGGATACATGCTGGGACCCAGAGAAGACAGCACTGATCTGGAGCCAGAAACACCCTAATTGCTTAGTTAAAACTAAAGAAGGGAAGAAGGAGGGGGAAGGGAGGGGGAACAAAGGGCAGGGAATAAGGAAGAATTACACTACCCACAAGCCACAAAGATATTTTCTTTTTTCCATCAAAACATTTTAAAGGAAAACAAACACACAAAAATAGCCACCACCTGGGGCTGGGGAGATAGTTCCATGGCACAAGTGCCTGCCTGGCAAGTGAAAGTTTGTGAGTTTGAACCCCAGTCCTGCTAAAAAAAAAAAAAGCCACCACTGTATTCATCCACAGCAATCCTTGCACACTCATGGAGGAATGCAGTCTAAGAAACTAGAAAGCATTGTCTTTGTGTATGTGTCGTACAGGGAACTATTCGTGAAAGTAATGACCTACTCTGTTTAGAGAGATGGTCTCACTATGTATTTCAGGCTGGCCCCCAACTTACAGCAATTCTCCTGCCTCAGCTTCCCAAGCACTGGAATTGGAGACATGTGCCACCACATCCAGCTTTTCTTTTTTAAAGACAGGGTGTAGCGTCGGGGAGTTAGTTCAGTAGAATAAGCACTTCCCTGGCAAGTGCAGGGTCCTGAGTTCAATTCCTGGTACCACAAAAAAGAAAAATAATACAATAAAAATAAATAAATAAGTAAAGACAAGGTGTAAATTCTGAAATTACCTCAGCTGGATGTGAATTTTGTAGTCCTTCTACTTCAGCCTCCCAGAGCATGGGGATCATGGGCATGTTCCTCCATGCCCAGCTTTCTGGGTTGTTTTTTGTTTTTTTGTTTTTTTTGTGCTAATCTATACAGTTCTAAGATTTAAATATGAAAAGCACAGTCCTCCCCAAGGAGATGCCCACTGACTTGGTCACTAGCAGCAGCTCATGCACAGCAGGTCACAACTCCAGAAAGGGCTAGTGGCACAGTGGTTGGTGCTCAATGAACTACGAGTCCTGAGCCTACACCTTGGCCTCATCAGCAAGACTCACTGTTAGTAAATGCTGTAAATAATTTCTTGAAAACCTTCTCTGATATAAGATAGGAGCTAATAGAGAAGGTGATACCTAGTTTAGAAGTTTTCAAAAGTGGAAGTGTTCTTCCCCTAAATGAGGGCGTGAGTGAGGCTGTTAGGCTGGAGACTGAAGAAGGCAGCAAGGCAACACCTGCTTGTTTCTTCTGGTCTCTAGGGTACCTACTGTAGGTCTCTTGGAAATGTGAAAACATGGATAATTCAAAACAATAGATAACTCACCAATTTTACATTCAGCTTTGAAATGAATGGTTGTTGAGCAGCACATTTTTCTACCTTTATATTAACGACAGTATCAATGGTAACAGCTGAACATGGTTCTGTATCAGAAGCGTAGAAACCCTTACCAACTAAAGATGGGAGACAATCCAGACATTTTCAAAGAGGCAATAAATAGAAGCTAGAGGTCTTTGAGCCACTTACTGTATGCCATGCCGTGTTGATGCTTTATATTTCATTCTCAAACCCACTGTATTTCCATATTTTAAATGACTAACAACACAAAGAGATGAAGTCACTTCCTCAAGATCACAGGATCCTGGCAAAGAAGGAGCTGGCAAAAAAGCCAGGCAGCTAGCCCATTTGGTGAAAGGCTGCTTTAGGTAAAAAAAATTATCATGGCTGGAAGCACAGTTCAGTAGGAGAGTATATATCCAGCATAGGTGAGGCCCTAGATTTAAAATACAATTAAAATCCATCTCCACGGATGTTCAGCACATAAAGTGCAAAAACTATATAAATTTTGAAGGCTCGAAGGTTTAAACTGGGCATCCTTTGAAGCAAATGCCCAGGGTCACAACTGTCACAAGAGCCTCTTCAGAAATTTGATTAAGGACAGGGCTAACACTGGCTGCTTCGTGTTAGAGGTGTGACAAGAAGTTCATTTGCACCTCATAAGCATCAGTTTCCTTATTTGCAAAAGAGAACTTGAGTTACATAACTTAAAAGAGCTAAAGGACTAAGTGGATGTCCAGAATACATGCAAGCCACTGCAAAACTTTTAACTGGAAAAGGAAGAAGGAAAAGTGGCTTTACCTTTCAGTCCCATGTACTTGCCCCTTCAGTTCTATCTCCCCACTGTGGTGCAGCAGCGTGTAGAACAAGTGAGCTCTCTGCTTTGGACCACATGCTCACTGCTGCCATGCTCCCAAAGGCCTGGTGAACAGACCAAAAGGTGAGCAAAAGGTGCCCTGGCTAGTGCAAGCAATCCTTCTCTTTCCTTGTGACATGTGTGATCCCAATTACCCGACTAGTTCCATGATTCAAGCTCTACTTTGGACCTTTCAACTCCTCGGCCACTAATGGCCACCCCTGTGACCCTAGCTAGTGGAAATCTTTATTAACAGGGCTTAATCTCATTTCCTTCACACGTTATGCTCATCTTTCCTGTACTGGCAATAATTTTCTTCTCAGCTTTGCTTGTTAATAGCGGTACCAAGAAGGGGAAGAGGGAATTTACATGTGAGGGCTGGCCAAATAAATAGTTCAGTCAGTTAAAGCACCTGCTTGTGCAGACAAAGTCGCCGGCTGGCCAGCCTGCAGGGCCCTGCCCCTGGGGTGTGCCTGTAATCCCAGCTCTTAGGAGGCTGAACACAGGCAGATCACTATGAGTCTGATCTATGTAGTGAGACCTTGTAGACCAGCGGTTTTCAACCTGTGGGTCACGACCCTGGTGGGGGTGGAATGACCAAAACACAGGGGTCGCCTAAAGCCATCAGAAATCATAACTGTAGCAAAATTACAGTTTTGAAATAGCCACCAAAATTATTTTTTGGTTTGGGGTCACCACAACATGAGGAACTATATTGTGGGGTCACGGCATTAGAAAGGTTGAGAACCACTGCTGTAGATCCTGTACTAAAATATATTAAAAAAAAAAAAAGAAATTTACATGTAAAACATAAAACTATCATCATAATCACTTTTAGGTGTATAATTTAGTAGCTTTACGTTTAATCAAGTTGCTGTATAATATGATAATTTTTAAAAACTATTTCCAAAAAGAAAAGAGGGGATGCTAGCGTGTTAGCTCAGCTGTCTAAAAATCAGTCAAGGGCAAGGGACTGCGGTTTGATCCCCAGTGATTCCCAGCACCACATGCCTTACCAGACTCGCCCTTGAGGCAGCCTGAGCCAGAAAAAAAAAAAAAAAACCTACTTCCATGAGGGCCAAGGAGATACCTTAGAGGCCTAAGTGTCTGCCTGGCAAGTGCAAGGTCATTACATTAGTTCGATGCCTGGTACCAAAAAAGAAAAACTACTTTCATCAGAATTCTTAGTCCAGTGCCCCCAGCTCTCTCTCAAGTCAGAAAACTATTCCCCCTATTCTACTTTATGCCAAACAATGGGAAGGTTAACGATGAGGTTTCCTAAAAAGAGTAATATACAGGGGCCAGCAAGATTGCTAATAGAATAAGAACTTGCTTAGGCAGGCACAGGAACCGGGGTTGAATCCCCAGCACCACATGTCACACAGGCCCCTATCCCCAGGCATGCTAAGTGGCCACCGAGACTGGGCATGGTAGTGCATGCCTATGATCCCAGTGCTAGGGAGGCTGACAACAGGAGAATCACTACAAATCTGAGCTGTGTAGGGAGACCCTGTATCAAATACATTAAAAGAAAAAAAAAAAAAAAAAGGTAATACACAGCTTTCATCACTTTCTTCAGGGGCTCAGCACTGCTAGGATGGTCCCCTTTTGACTTTTACTTAATCCCTATATATACAATACACTTGAGAGAAATTTAGGGACAGTCCTCAATTTTTGTTAATGAAATATACTGCCAATTCTTACTATTTTGTAAATTATAAATGCTTGACAATAAACCTGTCCTCTCTTGTATTTATAGCCCAGAATGCCTGACAATATATATCAGACCTCCAACTGTTGAGCTAAATCCTTTAGCTTATTCTCAAAATGTCCAAGTTATTAACATTCTTTCTCTTCCTCACATGCGTCCACACACACACGCTCCCTTTCCGGTTCTTTTGAAACAGCGGCCCACCTAGCCTTCCTTCTCCCTCTGCCTCCAGGGGAGCTGAGACTACAAGAACTCACCAGTGCACAAAGGGAACATTTTCTGAAGGCACACATCTCAATCTATTCAATGGGAAGGAAAAAGTGGGATGAGGAAAAGGATAAAAGAAGGGGAAAGATATATTTATGTGTAAATGCAGGATAGCTTTGGTAATTGTACTACTGATTTTTACTGATCTACTGAAAGGAGCAGTTAATGCTTAAATTTGTTTTAACTTTTTTAAATTTAAAAATGTATTTTTGGGGGCTTGGGGCAATAGCTCCCTGGCACAAATGCCTGTCTGACAAGTGCAAGGTCATGAGTTAGAACCCTGGTCCCGCAAAAAAAAAAAAAAAAAAAAAGTCTTTTTAATTTTTTGTAACTTTTTAAAAATTGACTCTGTAAGCCGGGCGTGGTGGTGCACGCCTGTAATCCCAGCACTTGGGAGGCTGAGGCAGGAGGATCGGTGAGAGTTCGAGACCAGCCTGGGCTACAAAACTGAGCTCAAGGCCAGCCTGAACTGTACAGTGAGACCCTGTCTCAAAAAGACAGGAAAAAAAAAATGACTTTGTATGTTTATTATTTGGTAACCTCGACAACTAATTTAAAGATAACTGCAATACCACAACCACTGTCAAATTCCTATTACTTTAATGAAATTTTATATGGTTTCCATATAGAGCCATATTTTAGGTTATTTTCAACCAGAATTTTTTCTGTACTAAGACCCCAACACTCTTATAGGAAATTACCACCAAATGTAGTGCCACACTGCTTATTACTGCTCAACCTACCTTTCTCACTTAATAAACATTTTCATATAAGCAGCTAATATCTAAGAACCAATGCCAAAAATGGATTAAAAGGCTGGCCAGATAGCCACATGGCTCAGTGTGATTAAAGCTCCTGCTAGGGGGTGAGGGAGAGGATGGGGGGATGAACCCTGGGGGCTGCTGAGACAGCTATTGAGACTGGGCGTGGTGATGTGTGCCTGTAATCCCAGCACTTGTGAGGCTGAAAATAGGAGGATCACTGAGTCTGATCTATGTAGGGAGACCCTGTACACTCTGTACTAAATAGATTAAAAAGTTTATGAGGGCCAGGAAGATAGCTCAGGTCTAAGTGCATACCTGGTGTGGTAGTGCATGCCTATATGCCCAGCGCTGGGGAGACAAGCCTGGAGCTGCATAGCAGACCTTGTACCAAATAAACAAACAAAAGATTTTTTAAAAAAATTTATGGAATTGCACAAAAACAACTTTGTTGTTACACTCAGGCTAAGCATCCATGAACTGGGCCTTTTTATTCTCTTTCCTCCTTGGTCTGTCATCTCATTGCTGACATTTCCATGACTATAATGCATGTATCTACACAAGAAGTTATGCCAGGCGTATCACCTCTGATGTCCCTGTACTTGGGAGACTGAGGCAGGAAAACTGTCCAAAGCAGCCAGCCTCAACTATATGGTGAGAGCCCCCCCAAAAAAAATAATTAAGAAAAGAACAAAAAAAGAAAAAAGAGGTTATCTCACTTGAGATGTATCCCATTTTGGAGGTACTCAGATGAAAGGGCCGCGAGATAGCTCAGCAGACTAAGTACCTGCTTAGAGAGGGCACAGGGGCCAGGGTTGGATCCCCAGTGTACCCTGCCAATCCCACCCCAAGGCACACTGAGATGGCGACTGAGACTGGGCATGGAGACACAAGCCTGTAATCCCACTGCTTTGAAGGCTGAAAACAGGAGGATCACTGTGAGTCTGATCTATGGAGTGAGACTCTGTTCTAAACACATAATCAATCAATCAACCAATCAGGCAAGCAAGCTCTTCCTACATCCTGCCAAAGAGCCCAGATAGGCACAGTGTCCCAGTCCGTAACCCTAGCACTTGAAAGGCTGAAGCAGAATGATCGCAGCAAATGTGAAGTCAACCTAAGCTACACAGTAAGTTTAAGAGCAACATGAATTACACAGCAAGACCCTGTGTAGTGGTTGATATATGGTGTCAATTTGGCTGGATGACTCAGCTACCAGATTCCCTGTTGGTGGGTCCCCTGCCCTGGGATACAATTGGCTCCTCCCTGGAGTGTGACCAGGGCCTGCCCAGGATATGATTGTTTCCATGGGCACATGGGCACATGGCTCATGTCAGAATGACTGAACACAGAGACTTTTTTTTTTAAAAACAAGTAATGAGAATGTATTTTTTTTTTTTAAGAATTTTTATTTTATTTATTTATTTTTTTCTTGTTTCAGAACCTTTGGTTGTTTATTCACTCATTTTTATGGCCAGCTCAGCCCGCCCTGAGGGCAGGGCTGGTGCAGCATGTGGTGCTGGGGATCAAACCGTGGTCCCTGCAGCCGCCCAAGCTTTCCCAAGCAGGGGCTTTAGACCACTGAGCCATCCCGCCAGGCCCAACACAGAGACTTTTTAAAGGGCTGAGGAAGGAGTCAAGACTTCACTTGGCCGGAGAAGCTTCAGTCTTCGCATTCAGTCTGGACTTATCATCTGGCTTGCAGTGCAGACTCTTCAGCCTCCAGCTTGAATCTTTCACCATCTGTCACAGACTCTTCAGCATCTATTACAGACACTTCAGTCTTCCAGCACAGACCCATCAGCCAACAGATAGAGACTTACACGGAGTGCTGCGGTGAAATATAGACCTCGGGATTGAATTCTTCAGTCCAGAGCATGCAGACACCTTCTGCATGCTTTCTCATGACTCTGTGGCTGACTATTGCAAGCAAATCTTATAATTCCTTATAGATTGTATATTTGGTGTTAATATCCATTCCTTATATCCATTCCTTATATCTGTTCCTCTAAGTAAAATCCTGACCAATACACCCTGTTTAAAAAAAAAAAAAAAAAAAATCAAAGCTGGGCCAGCCAAATAGTTCAGCAGATTAAAATGCCTATAGGGGCCCGGCAGGATGGCTCAGTGGTCTACTGCAGGGACTGCAGTTCATCCCCGGCACCACCTGCTGCACCAGCCCTGCCCTCAGGGCAGGCTGAGCCGGCCATAAAAATAAACAAAAGTTCTGAAACAAGAAAAAAAAAAAAATAAAATAAAATAAAAAGAAAAAGAAAAAATAAAGTGCTTATAAGCAGGTGCAGGGGCTGGGGGTTCAATCCCCAGGCCAGCTTCCCCAGGGTGCAGTGAGACGGCAATTGAGACTGGGCGCATACTCTTGGGAGACTTTAAACAGGTGGATCACTACAAGTCTGATCTAGCAGGGAGACCACAAACACCCTGCAGGCTCTTCCCTAAAAAATACAAAAAGTCCACACTTTCAAAATCCTCTTCACATTCTATTAAGCAAGTAGTCCCTGCTCCTCACAAAGCTCCCGATAGAGAGGAAAAGGGAGTGCCCCCCCCCACATTTATTAAACCTCGGGACCTTGTCTTGAAGGCCACTGATCAATCTTCCCAGCCCTGGAATCTCATTCTTTTGCAACTTCCTTCTGTCTCCTTCCCATGGCAACACTGTCTGTACTGGGCAACAAACTGTTGATGCAGCAGCAGCAGTATGCACACAGCACATTCTGGGCTGAGATGGCTTCTCTCCACTTCTAGAGTCAGAGTCCAAGGAGTAGATGAGGAAGAAGCAGGAGTTCTAAAGCCACAGGAGACAATAGATAAAGCACCTAATCTAAGCACCAGGTCTCAGACTTTTTCATGCTATCCACATATCAAGTGCTCACATTTGCCATTTTCTAAGGCCACCAGTTTCTTCTCCAACTCACTGCCCTTCCAGAAGGCCAGATCTGTCTCATCTAGTGAGTCACTCTATCCCCTCTCCAACTACATCTTGGATTCAGCCCACTTACACAGCTCATGGGGGTTGTGCCATATGTTAGTACCATGTAGGCAGAATGTGACTAATTTTTTTTCTAAAACACTGTCAGAGTTGCTTTTAAAATTATCTTACAATACTGATGTCTCTGAAAAGTCATTATCACACATAACCTTCTGGAAATAACTTCACAATTTGAGTGCTCCAAGAAGATTCTTTGGCATTTTCACTTTCATTGTTGAGATAAGGAAGATAAAACGATGAGAATAGATTAAATGATCCCAATTCTGCAACTAGTCACTAAGACTGGGCTTCCTAGCCGGGCATGATGGCTCACGCCTGTAATCCCAGCACTTGGGAGGCTGAGGCAGGAGGATTGGTGCGAGTTCGAGACCAGCCTGGGCTACAAAAGTGAGTGCAGGACCATCCTCAACTGCATAGCGAGACCCTGTCTCAAAAAGACAAAAAAAAATAAAAAAATAAAAAAAAGACTGGGCTTCCTTGCATCAAGGTGCTACATGGAAACACAAATGATTTTACTTTTTAAGGTAATTAATATACCTTAGATCTAAAACTATCTAGAATTTACAGGCTAATTCTGATGACCAGATGGCTTCATGATACACATCTGAGTAGCATGAGGGACAAAGACTCAATAGCAGTTCACAGACCTAAAATGTTTTTATTGGTAGAGATGACTAGAGGGTAGGACTAATAATACTTTGAGCCAGGTGTGGTGGTGGACACATGTAATCCCTGCACATGGGAGGCTAAGGCAGGAAGATCGCCAAGAGTTGAAAATCAGCATGGGCTACATAGTGATTACAAGGCTAGCATGAACTGCACCAAACAAGGTGACTGGTAGATTTAGCTCTTTCCACCATATTCCCCCAAAAGTTAACAGGAGAGAACCTATTCCCACTTACTTCCTACACCATGCAATTTGACACTTCTCTGGCTGTAATGGCTGCTAGACTTGATAATTAAAATCAAGGTTTTGGCGGGAAGGTTTTAGCGCGGTGGTGGCGCTGCTTTTACTAGGGCAGTAACCCAGCTGCTGGACAGTCGCGGTCCCCCAGTGAGGCCCTCGCGTCCTAGATAATGGTAAAGGACTGAGCAGTTGCTACTGAGCACATCTGAAGCACAACAAGATATCAGCGAACTCTTCAGGACAAGGTTTTCAAAACAAAAATAGAGTTGCAATCTTAGCAGAGCTGGACAAAGAAAAAAGAAAATTACTTATGCAGAACCAGTCTTCAACAAATCATCCAGGAGCTAGCATTGCGTTGTCCAGGCCCTCTCTGAACAAGGACTTCCGGGACCACACCGAGCAGCAGCACATTGCCGCCCAGCAGAAGGCAGCTCTGCAGCATGCTCACGCACATTCATCTGGATACTTCATAACTCAAGACTCTGCACTTGGGAATCTTATTCTTCCCGTTTTACCACATCTTGACCCAGAATGAAGAAAATATCTATGTTGAAAGTGACTGCAGTTCCAGAGGCCAAAACTGACGTTCAGAATTCTGATGAACTTACTTATTTTTTGCTTCCTTAAGAAAGGAGTATGGGGGCCCGGTGGGATGGCTCAGTGGTCTAAAGCGCCTGCTTGGGAAAGCTTGGGCGGCTTCAGGGACCTCGGTTCGATCCCCGGCACCACATGCTGCGCCAGCCCTGCCCTCGGGGCGGCCTGAGCTGGCCATAAAAATGAGTGAATAAACAAATAAAGGTTCTGAAACAAGAAACAAATAAATAAAATAAAAAAATTAAAAAAAAATAAAAAGAAAGGAGTATGTAAGTGAAAGCCAAGAGAAGAGGAGCCAGGGTGACAGAAGCTTGGGAGCTGTATTGTTTGAACAATTGATTATGCTGCCCAGGACCACAACTTTTTTTGTCACATTTGGTTTTCAGCTCTAAATTTGATAATCAGATAAAATAAGGCTCCACCCCAATAAGCTGGACTGAGGATATCATCTATAGCTAGCTTTCAAGAGCTAAATGTAGTATTTACTTAAAAAAAGTGAATTTTTTTAAAAAAGTAAGTAGCTTAAGAAATTCATATTTGTACTTTGTAAGTTTGATATGTGGTATTATCCTTTGGATTTAGGGTCAGCATATCATGCAGAAATATTCTTTGTGAACGCCTAACTAGTTCCCCTGTTATCCATTTTAAAGCCCAAACTAAGTTACTAACCAGTCCTAATTTCTTTTATAAACAAATGCCATTATAAATGACATAAATCAATGCTATTAAAAACAAAAAAAAATTAAAAAAATAAAAATAAAAAATAAAATAAAATCAAGGTTTTTGCTTTTTTTTTCTTCTTCAAGGTTTCTTTTTTTTTTGTACTGCCAGAGATTGAACTCAGGACCTTGAGCTTGCCAGACAAGCACTTATTCCACTGAGCTATCTCCCTGGAACTTCAAGGTTTCTTAAATTATCCAAAAAACTTGTAGTCTTGTGTTCGTTCTAATAACTATGTATGGGATAGTAGTTTGACTACTATTATATTAAGACCTCCTCCTTTCATAATATTCCTTAATGGGCATTACCTCTTGCAATATATAAACAGATTACCTCATTACTGAAAGTTGGACATACCCCTTGAAATCAGAAATTTCAAGGGCTGGCCAAATAGCTCAGTGGATTAAAGCACCTCGTGGGGGGGGGTGTCACAACTGTAATCCCAGCTCTTGGGAGGCTGTAAACAGGCAGATCACTATGAGTCCAATCTAGTAGTAAGACTCTGAATACCCTGTAGACCATTCCTTAAAAATACCGAAAAAGAAAGCTCAGTTCTAGAAATACAGTCTACAGATACAAAGTTGTAGTCAAGCATGGTTAGCACACACTTGTAATCCCAGCATTCAGAAGCGTGAGACAGAAAATTTTAAGTTTAAAACCAGTCTGGCGATGATGGGAGTCTGGGCGTGGTGGCACACACCTTTAATACCAGCACTAGGGAGGTAGAAGCAAGAGGATCACTATGAGTTAGTAGTGAGACCCTGTACAAGAAAGAGAGAGAGAGAGAGAGAGAGAGAGAGAGAGAGAGAGAGAGAGAGAGAGAGAGAGAGAGAGAGAGAGAGAGAGAAAGATAGGGGCCGGCAGGATGGCTCAGTAGTCTAAAGCGCCTGCTTAGGAAAGCTTTGGCGGCTGCAGGGACCGCGGTTTGATCCCCGACACCACATGCTGTGCCAGCCCTGCCCTCAGGGCAGGCTGAGCTGGCCATAAAAATAAATAAACAAAAGTTCTGAAACAAGAAAAAAAACTAAAATAAAAAATAAAAAAATTAAAAAAAAAAAAAAAAAAAAAAAAAAAAAAAAAAAAAAAAAAAAAAAAAAAAAAAAAAAAAAAAAAAAAAAAAAAAAAAAAAAAAAAAAAAAAAAAAAAAAAAAAAAAAAAAAAAAAAAAAAAAAAAAAAAAAAAAAAAAAAAAAAAAAAAAAAAAAAAAAAAAAAAAAA
>PVJA010027499.1:0-15591 GCA_004027025.1 Myocastor coypus | reverse complement strand
AGATAAATTATAGCATAAGCAATAAAACACTGTAGCTATTAAAGAAAACATGGCAGCTAACTGATCAGGATGTATTCATACAGTAAGAAAAGAATTACACATGGCATGCATACAGAGTATTTCTGAAAGGATAAAGAAGTAATTGCTCACAGCAGTTGTAGAGGTAAACAGAGTACTGGCTGAACTGTTTACCAATGGAAATGTTACCTATTCTACAGAAAAATTTTTTATAAAGAAAATTCTTGAAACTATGAAGCACTGAGTAAAGGAAAACATCAAGTCATGCTCTATTCCAAAACAAGCATTCTGGACTTTATAATTTTCTCCTGGTTTGCCTGAAAGTTTTTGTTTTGTTTGTCTTTTTGTAGAAACAGCAGCTGTCCCAGTGAACAACACCACAGTGCCACACATGAGGCAGGTAATTACTTCATACTATTTGTAATTAATTACCCTAGCAACTCAACTGACATTCATACACCTTGGACTGCCAACCTTAGGCTGGTTTGTTTACCAAGTTCCAGGCTACTTTCAAAGACTCAGCTGTAAATCTATGTTTACATTTTCTTCAATCCACCTTTCTTGCCAAGATAGTGTGCAACATTAGCTGGATTTCAATAAGGAAGGCAAGGGACAGGGTGAGATTATATGTCAAAGCAAGTTCTATAAATACAGCTTTTGGCCTAGTATCTCAAAAAGGAATCAAAACAGCTTCCACCTTAAATAGAAAAATCCTACAGTCCTGTGCTATCTTACTTGTCAGCTCTAGAGAAGAGAAGAGGCCAGGCATCTGGAATCTTGTTTCTGGGCTGTATCTGGTCTACTGTGCCCAGGCTCCCTGGTAGGCGAAACCTGAACTGTAGGTTTTCTCATGTAAGTCAGAAGCTTGCTGCCTTTGCCCTTCTCTTCCCTACGCCACCCACTAGACTCATTCTCCTCAGCGTTCATTCCCGCAAAAGCTGACAACACATAGCAACCCTTCCGAGGGCTTCTATCCACTCCCATCCCCTAACCAAGCAGCCAAGAACCCTGCCTGTACCATCTGCCCCAGCCTCACCCCAAACACAAGAGCACTGAAGCAGGGTGCTTCCATATGGTGTCATCTTGGGAGGTTTGTCCTATTCTGTTGAAAGCAGGAAATTTCATTCAATCTCTTTCTGTTCTTAATATTTTAATTCTACAGTGCTAAAAATGGCTTCCAATGAAGACACTGAGGTAGATTATATGTCAGAAAGTACAAAAATTACTTGTCTGATTCAGCCAATGAGGAAGTATGCTCAGAATAGGCAGACTTATCCCCGAGGGTATACAGCCTAAGGACAAAATTTAAATATCTTCTTATACAGTATCCCACTTTCAAAAAGTGGCTTTAACTATCATGCTTTTGTTACTCTCCAACTATGCCCCTAAAAGAAGTTTTCATTTAAATAATCCCTTAAATGATCATCCCACAGCTCCTTCAAATCACTCCTTTAAAAAAAAATTTTTTTTTTTTACAAAATTAAACTTGTCATGCTTTTTGGTTTTTTTTAAAAAATAAAAGTCATGAGAGGCCGGGCGTGGTGGCTCACGCCTGTAATCCCAGCACTTGGGAGGGTGAGGCAGGAGGATCGGTGTGAGTTCGAGACCAGCCTGGGCGACCAAAGTGAGCTCAAAGCTAGCCTGAACTGCACAGTGAGACCCTGTCTCAAAAAGCCAAAAAAAAAAAAAAAAAAAAGTCATGAGATAATTACTGGCAGTCTATGTAATTTCAGTAGACAGTAGCAAAAAGTTATTATGAACATAGAGAACACAGCACAAAACTATGATTTAGACAGAAAAATAAGAGTCATCTTTCCTAAGATTTCTAACGTGCTGAAAATCTGGCAATGCTTCCCTCAGCTATACATTGCCTCTCACTTGGCTTCTAGTACTACCCTACTGTAATTATCTAGCCTACCAGTCATTATCATACCATGACCTTTCCTTTCGTTTTTGAGACAAGATCCAGCTGGCCTCAAACTTGCAGCGACCATCCTGCCTCGGCCTCTCAAATGCTAGGATTATATGTGTGAGCCACCACACCCAACCCACCATGACCTTTCTAGATCTGGTATTGCCACGTGGCCCAGGCCAGGCTCCTATGCACAACCCACCCTTCTCAGCTCTGGGTGGGAGCAGCTGGGGTCATAGGTCTGTACCACCATGCCTGCTTCTGTCATTCCACTGTCCTCACACAGGCTACAACTCACAGGTAGGCAGTTCACCCTCCTTCCTTGCTGTGCTCATCCAGGAAGCATGTCCAGGTGTGCAGTGTGACTTGGAGAGGCTGACATTAATTTTGCTCAGTGTCTTCTGTAAACATTCTGGTATCAGTATAGCTGCACAAGCAACTTTTAGGGTTTGCTCTTACAACCATTTATAAAGGAATTTGCCAGTTGGGTATTATGGTGCATGCCTTATAATGCCAGCACTTGGAAGCTAAGGCAAAAGCAAACATCACCACAACTATGAGGTCAGCCTGGGCTACAAAGTGAGCTCAAGACCAGCCTGAACTACATAGTGAGTCTTTATCTCAAAAATAAATAAATAAATAAGCACTGCTGATGACCCATAATCAAAATCAGTCATTTTCAAAAAGGAAATCCTAAAATGAAACTGGGTTAGGAGCTGAGCATGGTCACGCACACCTATAATCCCAGCACACAGGAGAATGAAGCACCAAGGATCACTGTGAGTTGGAGAGCAGCCTGAACTACATAGCGAGACCCTCTCTCAAAAAGACAAAGAAAAAGAAACTGGGTTAGATTGGTTGGCAATTCAATAATTCCAGTATTAATTCAAGTGTGTTAATAAAATTAACACACAAATTATTTACTGCCACTCAGACTCGAGTCTTACCTCTGCTTTCTTATCCCAGTTTTGCCGCTCACTAGTCAGGTAACTGCAAATTCTTAAACTTCTTTACATTGCTTTCTCCTCATTTAAAATACAGCTACAAGGAGAAGGAGGAGAAGGGAAGTAAAAAGAATTAAGATGTATTATGTCATGCACATGCACCAACTCCCCACAATGTATGTAATCACTATGTACTTCAAACATGCGCAACAAAACCAGCTCCGGAAACCATGTCTAACTTAAGAGAATGTTTAGGATAAGGGAGCTACCTGTGTCAAGAACATTTTGGAACAGTGCCTATCACACTGAAAGTGCTCAATAAACATTCACTACTGTAATTCAAGGCACTACATTTGGCACATGGATGAGAGGATGTTTCCCGAAAAGTGTCCTTCCACTCACTCATGCTCTGCACAGTACTGAGGATTGCACGCAGAGCCTTTGTGCCAAGCTATACCTACAATCTTTTCTTCATTTTGAGAGGTTCTTGCTAAATTTCTAAACACCCCAGTCTAGGCTTGAACTTGCCATCCTCCTATTTTTAGCCTCTTACAGTGTGTGTGTGGGGGGGGGGGTGACATATCCAGCAAGTTTTAGTCCTTGACAAGACAATTATCTCTCTTCAAAACACAGTGCCTCAGCGACGATGGGATTGTTCCTATCAAAGGAGAGGGTTGAGAAGGCAGGAATGAGCTGACAGGTCATCCTCCAGCTAGGCCTATTAGGTTCCTGCACAAGTATCAAGTACTCTTCACTAGGGAACACTGAACCACTACAGCAAGTATTTACTTATTTATAAAACTGGTTCATTCTCCTTGACACCAAAAAAGGTTTATAGGTTTCACAATAGACACAATGGAAATATAAACTAATAAAATGAAGCTAGGGAAATAATAAGTTCTCAAAGGCCAAGGGAAAAAAAAAAAAAAAAAAAAAAAAGAGCTTCAGCTGGGCATGGTGGTGCACGCCTACAATCCTAGCACTTGGGAGGCTGACATAGGAGAATTGGTGTGAGTTCGAGACCAGCCTGGGCTACAAAAGTGAGCTCAAGGTCAGTCGGAAGTGTGTAGCGAGTCCGTCTCAAAAAGACCAACAAACAAACAAACAAACAAACTTCATTCACTTATAGTGTTGTTGGAGATGCACCAGATGAATTCACTACACAGTACAGGCTAGCCGAAAACTTTCAGTGATCCTCCTGTATCAACCTCCCAAGTGCTAGAATCACAAGAATTCAGCACTGCTAGTTATTTTATTTTTCAAATGCAGCCCCTATAGTGGGTATACAATGATTCACAATGTAAATGAGAAAAATTAACATTATACTAAAGTAAGATATCACTAAGAACTGACAAGAAGAAACTGAAACCCATAGTCTATAATGCCTCACTGTGTAACTTTTAGAAAGTCACCAAGCCAAGCATGCTGGCTCATGACTGTAGGCCCAGCACCCGGGAGGCTGAGGCAGGATTCTTTTGAGCTCAGGCCAGCCTGAGGTACAAAGTGAGTTCAAGGCCAGCCTGAACTGCAAAGGAAGATCCTATCTCAAGAAGAAACAAAGAGGGGCCAGGCAGGATGGCTCAGTAGTCTAAAGCGCCTGCTTAGGAAAGCTTGGGCGGCTGCCAGGACCGTGGTTCGATCCCCGGCACTACATGCTGTGCCAGCCCTGCCCTCAGGGCAGGCTGAGCCAGCCATAAAAAAAAAAAAAAAAAGAAAAAGAAAGAAAGAAAGAAAGAAAGAGGGGCCCAGCGGGATGGCTCAGTGGTCTAAAGCGCCTGCTTGGGAAAGCTTGGGCGGCTGTAGGGACCACAGTTCGATCCCCAGCACCACATGCTGCGCCAGCCCTGCCCTAAGGACGGGCTGAACCGGCCATAAAAATGAGTGAATAAAAAGAAACAAAGGTTCTGAAACAAGAAAAAAATAAATAAATAAAATAAAAAAATTTAAAAGAAAGAAAGAACGAATGAACGAACAGACGGACAGGGAGACAGAGACAGACACACAGACACACCAAGTGTGCAGAACCCTGACAGACTTGGCACCAGGTCCTAGGCCCACGACTCCACTAATGAACAAGCTGCAGAGCAACTTCCTCAGTGACTGAGAACCATAACCTATTGGCCAGTGAGCACACTGAACTCTACAACCAACCACACAACCCCAAAGCTGCTGCCTCAGTGACAGCGTTTTTCCAGCATTTGAAGTCCTCTCTTATCTGCCACAGTTGCAAACATGTGCAGAGAACTGCCTCATCCCCACTCAGCTGACAAATTCTATTCCCAATTCTGCTGCTTATGACTCACAGGAGACAGGGGGAGGTATAGAAGGAAAGCTGCAAAACAAAGAACCCAACTTTAGTCTTGAACTGATCAAAAATCCAGAATTCAACTGTTTTATTAGAAAATCTCATAACAAACCACATCATTTCAGAAAACAGCAACAAACCCAGTATCTTATGAAATAGCCTGAAACTTTTCGACATGTCATGTCCCATACATTAAATAGACATGACACCAAAAGGCATGAGACAGCCTCTGTAAGCAGCCTTAAGACAGCACTGGGAGTGGGCGCGCACACTGTCACAGGCCGGCTGCAGGGCCCACAGGGACAGCATATCCCACAGCTCCCTTTCAACAAGCAGCCCCGACACTGCATCCTTTTTCAGAAGGCCATGCACTACATCATTACTTAAGAAGGAGGCTTCCCGTCATTTTCTACTTATATTTTTGTGAGCAAATTTGTGTGCCAAGGAAATCAGTTCTCTCCTAATAGCTTATCTTTACAACCTATTTTTTAAAACACTAGCCAGGCGTGGTAATCTTGGCAATTGGGAGGTTGAGACAAGAGGATCATGAGTTTAAGGCCACCATGAGCTACATGGTGAGTTCAAGACCAATCTGAACTGTAGAGCTATGCAGCAAAACGGTGGGGAGAGGGGAAGCACACACGAACTACTTCAATGAGCGGGTTTCTTTTTTTTTTTTCCTTCCTTTTCTTTTGTCTTTTTGAGACGGGGCCTCACTATGCAGTTCAGGCTGGCCTTGAGCTCACTTTTGTAGCCCAGGTTGGTCTTAAACTCACACTGATCCTCCTGCCTGAGCCTCCCAAGTGTTGGGATACAGACATGAGCCACCACACCCGGCTATGAGCATGTTTCTTAAGGAAGCCAGAAACCATTTCTGACACTAAATACCAGTCTAGCACTCTACCTCAAGATGTTTTGTTAAAGTAATACAAATCTCACTCTTTTACCTATCCCTGAGATTCTTAAACATTATCTACAGTTTATAACTGACAGGCTTAAACAAATCCAAACAGAAGGACAAACAGGTTGCCTCTTTCCCTAAGAAACTTTGGTCCTCTACAGAAATACATACACAGATAGGACGCATAGGACACAAACATCAAGCAATAGCTGAGTCCTGAGAAGGTCAGAGGCAGTGTGGGTGCACAGGACAGTGCCTGGCCTTGCTGTTGGGCTGCTCCTGTGTTGGTGTACAACGACAGAAAGGTGCAAAGTGAAGCAGCAGTTTTCAGCACAACATATTTCCCACTGTGCCTGAAGAGGAGGAGCAGGGATCTGAACAGCTAGCTTCCCCATACATGGCCGCTAGAAGAGGCCGGTAGTGAGAGTCCAAATAGCTCACACACAGGCACTCTGCTCACAGACTATAAAGAAAAACAGACACCCAAGCTGGTACTGGAAGGAAGAAAGTTGAGAGATTCTATTTCAGTCAAGGGACTTCCCAATAATTTCAGTCATTTACACCAAGAATTCCTCAGCCAAGGGAAATAGAAAAGACACTGCAAAAAATACTAGCTCAGACTCTTACTAGATCAGGAATAGCCACAAGGCTCAATCTGTCATTCAAATCTTAAAATATGATGTGCAAAAAAGGTTATTCTCCACTGCGTGAATAATTCTAACCTCCATTTGCCTTTTACTGTTTCCAGAAGGAAAGTCTCATTCCAATTCTCAAGATTGTTTAGGGGTCTTTTTCCCCTTAGGTTATCACACATAAAAAATGTTTTAACTTTCAAAATACATTTCCCAGTATGCTGATTTGTATAATTGGAAGCCAAAGATGTACCAAAAATTATTTTACTTAGAACAATTAACTCATTCATCTCAATGAGAAATATCTGAAGACTTAATTTCTGGGGCTGGGGAGATAGCTCAGGGACACAAGTGCCTACCTGGCAAGCGCAAGGTCCAGTGGAGTTCGATCCCTGGTTTCACAAAAAACAAACAAAAAAAAGCATATATGAAGACCTAATTTCTTTTTTTTTTTCTTTCTTGTTTCAGAACTTTTGTTTATTTATTTTTATGGCTGGCTCAACCTGCCTTGAGGGGAGGGCTGGTGCAACACGTGGTGCCAGGGATTGAACCGCAGTCCCTGCAGCCACCCAAGCTTTCCTAAGCAGGAAAGCTTTAGACCACTGAGCCATCCCACAGGGCCCTGAAGGCCTAATTTCTGACCAAAATGGAGTCTTCAAAGGTAAGATGAGCCCATCAGTTGATGGGCTCAAAGGAGGATTGTTTTTCAGATCTTACTGGATTAACCAAGTATACTCAGTGTGTGCTGCTCATGTACTTATTTACTATCACAGGAACTGCAATATAAACAAAAACCACACTATCTCTCAATTCCAACTGCTATAACCTAGTTCCTGAATAAAATTAGCAAGCAAGATAATAAAGGCTGACAATACAGGATAAATGATACAGTATGGAGCACAAGCTAGCATGTTAGACATTTGTATGTCTCCCTTGTATCATAAGAATTAAGTGGGCTACCTGAGTATTTACTTAATATATCACATTAGTTGGGGGCCCAGCGGGATGGCTCGGTGGTCTGGGGTGCCTGCTTGGGAAGGCTTGGGTGGCTTCAGGGACCGCGGTTCGATCCCCAGCACCACATGCTGCGCCAGCCCTGCCGTCAGGGCGCGGGCTGAGCCGGCCATAAAAATGAGTGAATAAGCAAGTAAAGGTTATGAAACAAGAAAAACATAAATAAATAAAATAAAATAAATTTTTTTAAAAAAATATATCACATTAGCAAAATAATCTGAAAATTTCTTGCCTCTTGGAGGTAATGATCACAAAATAATGCTAAATGATAGCAAACTTAAAAATTTTAAGGGCCAAGGGTACAGTTCAGTAGTGTAAGCACCTGCCTGGCACACATAAGGTCCCGAGTTCAATTCCTGGCACAAAAAAATAAAAATAAATAAATAAATAAAAATAAAAAATCAACTCCATCATCCAGATCTCTTGGTACAAGGCAGGCTCTTAAAAAGCACACAGAGGGGCCTGGCAGGATGGCTCAGTGGTCTAAAGTGCCTGCTTAGGAAAGCTTGGGCAGCTGCAGGGACCGCAGTTCAATCCCTGGCACTACATGCTGCGCCAACCCTGCCCTAAGAGCAGGCTGAGCCGGCCATAAAAATAAATAAATAAACAAAAGTTCTGAAACAAGAAAAAAAATAATAATAATAATAATAAAATTTTAAAAAAATTTTAAAAAGTACACAGAATTCCAGCATTAGAAGCACATTCACAATCCACAAAGCAAGACACTTAAATGTTCAATGTATTATTAAAAACTTCTTGCTGAGGGCTAGTGTAGATAGCTCTGTGGACTAAGCACCTGCTTAGGCAAGAGCGGGGATAAGGTTTAATCCCTAGCACCAGGAGTCCTGGCATGGTGGCACATGCCTGTAATCCCAATACTGGGGAGAGTGAAAGCAGGAGCAACACTACATGAGTCTAAGCTGCGTAGAGACTTTGTACCAAATACATAAAATTTAAAAAGCACTAGACGTGGTGTCACACACCTGTTAAGTCCCAACCTTTGGGAGACTGAAGCAGGATGTTCAGGATTGAGGCTGGCCCAGGGTACACACTAGAGTGAGTTAATAGCCAGCCTAAACCACATAGCAGACCCTGTCTCAAGAAAACTAAATATTTTCCTTTGTTCCAAACTGCCATGCTCTGGCTTTTGTCTCTCTGTACCCATCTCTACTACCTTCTTTGCTTCAAGATGGGATTACGTTTTTTGGCAAAACTGAACCTAGGAGCTGTCTTGCCTAATGTGTATGAAGCCCAGGGTGTAATCCCCAGCAACACACAGAAACCCAGACACACACACCCCTATGCGGTAAGAGAAGCTATCTAACCCTAATCTTAACCCTTCACACACCTAGGGAATTCTCTTATGTAAGCTCCTGTGATGAGCTGTATGTAGTGCTAGCTCACACACTAAAATTTCCTGGGGAAAAGAAAAAAGCAATGTCTCAAAATAAAACCAAAAGGACTGGGAATACAGCTCAGAGCAAAGGCTCTGGGTTTAATCCCAGGACTCCTCCCTCCCCTACTCAAAAGAGAGGGAATTATAAATTTAATCATTCTATGATCTAAAACTAGGTTTAAGCCGGGCATGGTGGCGCACGCCTGTAATCCCAGCACTCGGGAGGCTGAGGCAGGAGGATTGGTGCGAGTTCAAGACCAGCCTGGGCTACAAAAGTGAGCTCAAGGCCAGCCTGAACTGCATAGTGAGACCCTGTCTCAAAAAGACAAATAAATAAATAATAAATAAATAAATAAATAAATAATAGGTTTAACGAGAATATATTATGTTAAATAATTATCTGGCACACATCCGTAATCCCAGCACACAGAAGGCTGAGGCAGGGAGTCCAGTTTGGGCAACATAGCAATTTACCAAGATGCTATCACAATTTTAAAGGGGTTGCAATTTAGTGCAAACGCCCTAGTACAGGAGTGGGGTGGAGGGGAACACTTCACCATTTAAGCTTGAAATGTTTAAATTCTTAAAAGCCGGGCATGGTGGCGCAGGCCTGTAATCCCAGCACTTGGGAGGCGGAGGCAGGAGGATCAGTGCGAGTTCAAGACCAGCCTGAGCTACAAAAGTGAGCTCAAGGCCTGCCTCAACTGCATAGCGAGACCCTGCCTCAAAAAAAACAAAAGTTTAAATTCTCATGGTATTCTATGCACTCTGCACATACTGTATATAAAACACCTATTTAGACTCTTGCCTAGTAAATTCAAATATGACATATGTGGAATGTGGGCGACAGCATTATTCTGGGAACTTTAAAATCTTCTAACTTTTATTTACAGTCGTGAAGATGATGTAATAGAATCAGAAGGTATAAGCTCAAGGAAGAAAAGATACAAAGAATATAAATAGAACAAAAGAGATGTATTAGAAAAACAGTTCTGAATGTGGCTCTCCCCACCATCAACCTGTAAATAAAGGGTTAAATCACTAGTTTAACAAAGAGGATGTTTATCAAGATAGCATTTGGAACATTATTTAATGTGGGCTCAGTCAAAAGAAGATGTAATCACAGGCCAGAAAGTTTGGCAAACATGATAACTACTCCAAAGCACTCTTAAGAAAATGGTGCTCCTGCTGTGCAGGCCCAGACCCTGGCGACACGATGAGATAGCAACTGAGACTGGGTGCGTTGGCACATGCTTATAATCCCAGCTCTTGGGAGGCTGTAAACAGGCAGATCACTGAGAGACCAATCTAATAGTGAGACCATGAATACAGTGTAGACCCTTCCCTAAAATAAAGAAAATGGTGCTGTCTTTTCCAGTACACAGAATAGGGCTAGATACACATCTACAATCTTAGCACTCTGAGATGCTGAGACAGGAAGATCTCAAGTTTGTACATAGCCTGGGCAATTTAGCATGAATCTGTCTCAAAATAAACAATAAATAGCTCTTGGGAGACTGTAAACAGGAGGATCACTATTAGCTCGATCTAGTAGTGAGACCCTAAATACCCTGTAGCTCGATCTAGTAGTGAGACCCTAAATACCCTGTAGACTCTTCCCTAAAATATAAGAAATAAAGGGGCCCAGCGGGATGGCTCAGTGGTCTAAAGCTCCTGCTTGGGAAAGCTTGGGCGGCCTCAGGGACCGCGGTTTGAACCCCGGCACCACGTGCTGTGCCAGCCCTGCCCTCTGGGCGGGCTGAGCTGGCCACAAAAATGAGTGAATAAACAAAGGTTCTGAAACAAGAAAAAAAAAAAAAGAAATAAAATAAATTAAAAGGGGGCTAGAGACATAGTTCAGTGTGAAGGCCCTAGGTTCAGTCTCTCTCAGGGTGTTCCCATAACCCTCAAAAGCAGTTTAGATCCAGGTGCAGTGGTACACATCTGTAATCCCAGTACTTGGGAGGCCGAGGCAGGGGGATCGGTGCAAGTTCAAAATCAGCCTGCCCTACAAAAGCAAGTTCAAGGCTAGCCTGAGCTGCATAGTGAGACCTTGTCTCAAAAAGACTAAATAAATAAATAAATAAATAAATAAATAAATAAATAAATGGCAGTTGACAATTAAGATACAGGGCCTGGGATACAGCTCGGTGGCATATGGCCTGTCTGTCTGGCAAGGATGAAGATCTGAGATTGATTGCTGGTACAATAAAAAGAGATGGAAGGATGGACGGACAGACACAATATCCAAGCCCAAGAATGGCTCTGAGATATGGAAACTGGGAAATGAGGACCAAATTTTTAAAAGAAAAACTAGTACTAAAAACCTAGAAGTCAAGATGCCATTCACATAACTCAGGAAGCAACCAACTAAAGGCGAAAAACCCAACTTTCCCAGCTACTAAATGATTTGTATAAAGGTTACTTCTACCAGAATTCCATTATGATCCATGCATCTCCTCTGAAAAGATATGAAGATGCTATATGCCTTTAACTACATCTTTGGGGTAGGAGTCTAGCTTATTGGCAAACACTTGCCTACCATGCATGAACTCTGGATTTTTTTAATTCCTAACAACTAAAGAAACACCAAACCCACACACATCCTCTCCCAATTTCCTTGTCACTTCTACTAAGGTTACACTATCCCTGCTTTTCAATAAGAAAACAAGTAAACAGGGATGGTGAGACAGCTCAGCAGACTAAGTGCTTGCTTAGGCAAGTATAGGATACAGTGTTAGATCCCTGGCACCATGTGCCATGCCACCTCTACCCCTGGGTGTGCTGAGCTGGCCACCAAGTGTAGGCGTGGTGGTACACACCTGTAACCCCAGGACTGGGGAGCCTGAACACAGGAGGATCACTACAAGTCTGAGCTGCGTAGTGAGTCCCTGTACCAAATACATTAGAGGGGAGGGGAGGAAGAAGAGTGAAAGAGACAGATAGGAACAGAGACAGACAGAAAACAGGTAAATAATCTTGGTAAGGTATAAAAACAACATCTTGTCACAGCAATGAACAGATATGAACTTCTTCCTACACTGCCAGTTAACAGTGGAAAAGTTATACTGCCACACAAAAGGAGTATACAATTATTTCACTCCCATAAGACTAGGTCTCAATAAGCAAGAAAGGTACTGGAAAAGAGCATAGCATTTAAACTGAGTAGACTGGCCAAGCCAGCCCCATTCTATTCCTTAGAAGACAAATGCTCGAATAAATGGCTGTCCTCACTGAGGTCACTAACTTGAGGTTTCCACCTGCACAATAGGGTAAGCATCCATATCTCACCCTCCCTTGCTCTTTCCTGCTTGTGTTCTCTCTCAGGATCAACATGAGGTCAGACAAAACTAGTACTTTTCATTAGACTAAAAGTTAGGGGCTGGGGAGATAGCTCCGAGGCACGCCTGCTGGGCAAGTGCAAGGTCGTGAGTTCAAACCCTGGTCCCACAAAAAAATAAAATAAAATAAAAAAATAAATAAAAGTTAGTATTTTTTGTCGGGCATGGTGGCACATGCCTGTAATCCCAGCACTTCAGAGGCTGAGGTGGGAGGATCAGTGCGAGTTCGAGACCAGCCTGGGCTACCAAAGTGAGCTCAAGGCCAGCCTCAACTGCATAGCGAGACCCTGTCTCAAAAAGACAAAAAAAAAAGTTAGTATTTTTTATCAAGAACTGTGCACTGTATAATGAATTTTTATGCAAAGTCATAGGTCAGCAGGTCCTTGTACCACATATTCATATTCCCAGAACTTGGGGAGGCTGAAGCAAAAGACTGCTGTTGAGTTTAAGGAGAGCCTGAACTGTGCAGTCCCTCAAAAATACAAAACTTAAAGAAAAAGGTCATTAGTCAAGTGAAGACCCATAATAACAACTACACAATGTTTTCATAAATGAGAACAGGCACAGTAGATAAAGGCTAGCATTACAGGTTTCTTTCAGAGCCATGCCACACTTAATGACTAATATATTTAATTACCTTAATTGCTCTAGATGTGCAAGAAATGCTGATAGTCATGAAACTCTCTAACATTAAAAACTCTGCTACAGGGGCCCGGCGGGATGGCTCAGTGGTCTAAAGCCCCTGCTTGGGAAAGCTTGGGTGGCTTCAGGGACCGTGGTTCAATCCCCGGCACCACATGCTGCGCCAGCCCTGCCCTGAGGGCAGGCTGAGCCGGCCATAAAAATGATTGAATAAACAAATAAAGGTTCTGAAGCAAGAAAAAAATAAATAAATTAAAAAAAAAAAAAAACTCTGGTACATTACAGCAATCTATTGTACTAAAATCAAGACAGTAAAAAGATTGCAAACAATATTTGCACTTTAATTTTCTGATAACATAAAAGTATCAATATTGGACAAATTCTCCAAGGAAAAGTCTCCTGACACTGGACAAATTCTACATTTCTAAGTTGGGTGTGGTGGCGCATGCCTGTAATCCCAGCACTCGGGAGGCTCAGGCAGGAGGATCGGTGTGAGTTCGAGACCAGCCTGGGCTAGAAAAGTGAGCTCAAGGCCAGCCTCAACTGCATAGTGAGACCCTGACTCAAAAAGACCAAAAAAAAAAAAAAAAAAAACTGCATTTCTAGGCAAAGTCTTGGAGGGGGATCTGTGATTGTAAGAAGTTAAAGCTGGGTATGATGGCATATGCTTGTAATTGCAGCATTTGCGAGTTGATGCTGGAGGTGCACCATGAGCTTTAGGCCAGCCTTGACTACAGAGTGAGTTCGAGAACAGCCTGAACTAGCATAATAAAACCTAGTATGGAAAAAAAAAAAGGCTGGTGAGATAGCTCAGCAGACTAAGTGCCTGTTTAGGCAAGCACAAGAACCAGGGTTTGAGCTCCAGAACTACATGCCACACTAGCCCTGCCCTTGAGTGCATGGAGCTGGCCACCGACATCAAGCCTGAAATCCCAGCACTAGGGAGGCTGAAAACAAGGACCACTTTGAGTCTGAGCTGTATAATGAGACCATGTACCATGTACCAAACATATTAAAAAATAAAATAAAGCCAGGCATGGTGGCACAAGATTGTAATCTCAACACTTGGAGCCGGGCGTGGTGGCTCACGCCTGTAATCCCAGCACCGGGAGGGGGAGGCTGAGGCAAGAGGATTGGTGTGAGTTCGAGACCAGCCTGGGCTACAAAAGTGAGCTCAAGGCCAGCCTCAACTGCATAGCGAGACCCTGTCTCAAAAAGACAAAAAAAAAAAAATCTTAACACTTGGGAGGCTGAGGCAGGAGGACTGATAAGAGTTCGAGGCCAGCCTGAGCTACAAAAGTGAGCTCAAAGCCAGCATGAGCAGCATAGCAAGACTCTGTCTCAAAAAGACAATAAATAGGGCCCGGCAGGAGGGCTCAGTGGTCTAAAGCGCCTGCTTAGGAAAGTTAGGTGGCTGCAGGGACCTCGGTTTGATCCCCGACACCACATGCTGTGGCAGCCCTACCCTCAGGGCAGGCTGAGCCGGCCATAAAAATAAACAAACAAACAAACGTCCTGAAACAAGAAAAAAATTAAAATTAAAATTAAAAAATCTTTAAAAAGACAATAAATAAATAAATAATACATAAATATTGAAAACTAAATAGTGAGACCCCATCTGAAAGTACCACAAAGAAAAACAAAAAACTAAAAATATTTCTGGTTGGGTATTATGGCACACACCTATAACCCCAGCATTCAGAAGGCTGAAGGAGGAGGATCACTGCAAGTTCCAGGCCATCCTAGAACTACACAGTGAGTCCAAGCCCTGTTCCAAAAAAGGAAGAAAAAAAAAAAAAAAATCTGGGTATCTTATCAGAAAACACATGTCTGTGCTGTGTTTTTTTTTTTTTTTTTTTTGGTGGGACCGGGGTTCAAACTCACGACCTTGCATTTGCCCAGCAGGCACTTGTGCCTCGGAGCTATCTCCCCAGCTCCTTGTGCTGTGCTTTAAAAGGTACAGTGCAGGAGAACTAAGTTTAAGAAATTTGAATCTTGTCTAGAAAACTTAGCAAGACTCTCAAAAATAACATTAAAAAGTGCTGAGGGGCCTGGAGATAGAGCTCAGTAGTACGCCTAGCAAGTACAACCAGGAAAAAAAAAAAGGCTGAGGGTACAGCTCAGTGGGTCTGATCTCCAGTACTCTTTTTTTTTGTCTTTTTGAGACAAGGTCTCGCTGTACAGTTCAGGCTGACCTTGAGCTCACTTTTGTAGCCCAGGCTGGTCTCGAACTCGCACTGATCCTCCTGCCTCAGCCTCCCGAGTGCTGGGATTACAGGCGTGCACCACCACGCCCAGCTTCCAGTACTCTTAAGATAAACCACACTTGAGTAGACTCTCATTGGCAAGGGTATTAAAAATGCTGGGCACACTGAACAATGTGACACGTAGAAGGTGGACCTAAAAACTTCTTTTCTTTCTTTTTTTTTTTTTTTTTTGTCTTTTTTTAAAAAAAATAAAGGTTTAGCACGCCTGTAATCCCAGCA